>VZTQ01014535.1:116530-168336 GCA_013400755.1 Pelecanoides urinatrix
TTTTTTTTTTTTTTTTTTGTGCCTAACATATTAGTATTTGACATAATAGCAGTTTGTTTGGACAGCTGATATTGTAGAGAACATAGCATACAGTCTAGCACCTTCTCTTCATTAGGGCAAAATTTAGGTTTAAATTGAATAGGTCTGTATCAGATCATTTCATATTGACAATTACCAATTTATGGAAAGTTGCATTCTGTGATCCTTGCCTGCAAAATTGTTCCTAAATAAAAGTGATCTCATCTGTCATACAGAAAAAGGGGTGAAATAGCTAATTTCAATATTTCTGTATGAAATGTTTTGTTCTTTCAGGCAAGTTAAGGAGATAGTGGTGGCTTTTTGTCATCTTTCCTTTCCCCATACACTGTTCTATATCCACTGATACCCAATTAAGCATTCTAATTATTGAAGTAACGGAGATGTGGGAGATTTTGGTTCTCCTGATTAGACCCTGTCACCCCCAGATACCATACTCTAACCATTGTATATAAAATGGAGTATGTCTCAGTGCTCTCATCCTCTCTTCCTTCTGAATTTAGGAAGTGGTGAATCACATTGTGAAGCTACCCTTGGTTTCCAAATTTTTGTGTTTTTAATTAAGATGTATAAAATAATTAACATGTTGCCCCCTTCCCCCCACATAGTTTTTGGTTTCACAAATCCCAGTCAATATAATTTGCAGATTAACTATTAGCCTCAGTTTTTTGGCTGTAACTACCAAAGAGATGAACTATCGTTCATCTTATAACTGACTGGCAAGCACGAAAGCAAAGAAAGCATCTTTTCTTGTGTGCTTCATAACCCTGATTAAAATGTACTAACCATTATTAAATATCACATATAGAAACTACAGTTGGAATTATTAGGTCACAGGCTTAAAACCAGCCCAAATTAGTACATTTTCACATTACCCGTAAGTAAGTAGTGGAAAGTCTTATCACTGAGACTTGCAGAAATCAATATAAATAGATTCAGGCAAATCTTTCACAAAGTCATGGAGATGGGTACATGGATTAAGAGTAAATGTAATAGTGCAATTCAATCTACAGCTCTGAAAAATCCACCTCTAAATGTTTGGTCACTGGAAGTGAGGACACTCTACCAGGATAAGTATAATTCTGTACTCATCTTGTTTCTTATGTACTTTCCCTCATCATGTGCTACAAACCAATATCCATGATACCTTTGTTTGGTATGGCAGAATGGCAGTTCTTACCTCTTAAAGAGAAACAAGGAGACCGTTTGATGCTTGCAAACCCAGTATGTATTTCCAATATTGATATATCATTTACTGTGAAACTAACAGATACAAAATACCACACAGGCCAGGAAGATTACATTAGTAGTCTTCTGCATGCCTTAAAAATTGTAATGTAAATGGAAAGGTATATTTAAAACATGATAGCACAAATTGGTAATTCAGTAATAATACTCAATGATTGAAATGAATTGCACGAAGAGGTCCTCTGTTTGAAGAAGCTTTGTCTTGGAAATTGTCATTTCCATTTTTTAAAAGCTACTATTATTTCAATAGTCTGACTTGGTCTTCAAACAGAAATCCCATATGTGTTTTGAAGATGTTCATTTATAAAAGTGCATTTGTTTATTTTCACTCATAAGAGACCATCATAACTTCTAAAGAAAGAGGGCTATGTGAAAAACTAATGAGTTTGTGCCCTCCTTTTTACCCCTAAATGTGAAAATTCTTCAAGTTTGGAAAGAAGAAAATGAAAACCACACAAAACTATTGGGCAGTAAGAATGCCTTGGACCAGAAGGAAAGCTTTGCTTCAGACTGGCATGCAAATGCTCTCTTTTACACCTTTTTGTACATGTTTAGCTAGGATTACTCTTCTGACATGCTTAAAATGAATCCATATTATTGTAATTTCTTGTGGCAGTTTGATTCTTATACTGCCTTTATTCCTCATGACTTGCTTTGACTAATCTCTGTATGAAGAAACTGGGTGGGGGTTGAAAATGGAGGGGAAGGAAGTCAAGGATAATGTCCCAATTCCAGATTCAGCAATATTTCTGAAAATGCAGTTGGCAAAAAGCTGTTTGCAAAATTAGCTTCCAGAATGAGTGAGAAGTGTGAATACTTTCTGCAGCTGATTTTATCTTTTGGGGCCTTTGTGGTGTCCATGTAATGGGAACTGATAGTGTTGGAAAAAAAATAGCTTTTATTGCTGCAAGCTGACTTGCTGCAAGAAATTCCTCAACCTCTGTGCCCTGAAGTCAATCAGCCACTTGAATAGGCTGAACTTAAAGTCTTAGGAAAATTCTGCCTGAAGGCACAATAAAAAAACCAAACACACTGAAACAGTAGAAAGACTTTGGAATTGCTTCCCCTGCTGGAGACAGAAAAAAATCAGAAACAAAAAGCTAAAAACCCCACCACCCCTAAATAAATAAAGAATAACTAAAAAAAAAAGCTTTTAAAATGTAGTAGAGGTAGAAATTATCACCTCAACAATGTATCCAGACATCGTTTGCAAGCCCTTTCCAGTACATTCATTACAAGAGCATGAAGGCAAAACCAGTCTTGGATGGAGGTCCTAATAGTCTATCATGGTAGATGTTAGAGAGCTTGCCAGAAAGAGACTGGTATCTCTGCCAATAGTTAGCTACAAATTCTGGTTGAGTAGTCTCCAAGTTCTCCCAGGTTTCCTTTGTAATGATCTGATCCTTGAATTGGATTTAACATCTGGAGTCCCTGCTTCTGTTTATTTTTTAATCTGTCTGAAGCAACCTATAAAGAGTGGTGGGTCAGTTGCCTTGGAAGCCTTGCTGCTGATGCCAACAAGACTAAGACTCCACCCTGAGTTTCTGCTCTTTTGGCTTAACAGTCAAATAGCCTGATTGCCGAGAAGTTAATCAAGCTCTCTGCTGGATTACAATCCCTAGCAGTAGCCCTGTGTTTTGTGTTCAGGTAGTTACTTCATGGTGCTTCCTTTCTGTTTTATCTGCTGCATAAATTACCTTCACAACTGTACTGGTTTTGGCTGGGATAGAGTTAATTGTCAATGTACTAGATCATATGGTGCTATGCTTTGAATTTGTGACCAAAACAGTGTTGATAATGCAGGGATATTTTAGTTACTGCTGAGCAATGTTTACACAGCATCAAGGTCTTTTCTGCCTCTCACACTGCCCAACTCACACTCACAACTAGTAGGCTGGGGGTGCAAAAAAGTTGGGAGGGGACACGGATGGGACACCTGACCCAAACTGGCCAAAGGGATATTCCATACCATAAGACATTGTGCTCAGCAATAAAAACTGGGGGAAGAAGAAGGAAAGGGGGGAACCTTTGGAGTTATAGCATTTGTCTTCCGAAGTAATCATTACACATGATGAAGCCCTGCTTTCCTGGAAATGGCTAAACATCTAGGAAGCAGTGAATGAATTCCTTATTTTGCTTTGCTTGTGTGCACAGCTTTTGCTTTACCTATTAAAACGTCTTTATCTCAACCCATGATTTTTCTTACTTTTACCCTTATGATCCTCTCCCCAGTCCCACTGTGAGTGGAGTGAGCGACCGGCTGTGTGGTGCTTAGCTGCCTACTGGGGTTAAACCACAACAGCCATTATACAGTTTTATTTAAATAAAAGTTTTAATGACATCTACTGTGGTTTTTATTTTTGAAGGAAAATCATGGAATTTTTACTATTCCTATATGTTTATAATGATCAGGACCTCCATATAGGTGGCAAATTTCAGTTACCACTTGGGGTGCCAATTAAAAAGTAGTTTGCTGCATTGTAATAATAACCTGCATATTATAACATAGAAATGTAAAGAAACCAACTGCAAAGCTCATCACAAGCCACATGCAGACACACATGGTGCGAAAGGAAAACACTAACAAGATTTCTGAAATAATGAAAAAGATATATAAAATACTGTTCAAATGATATAACCATTCCCTCTATGCCAGTGCTCTGCAGTTGCATATAGGCATAATTCTATATAGAAATACCTTGTAATCAAGTCTCTGGATAACCCAGTTGTTTAATCAGCAATTATTTTCCTTTAGCTGAAAATAGCAAACCAGCAGCAAGGTAATTACCTATTATGATACATACAATTTTTTGCTCCACACAAATTGTGTTCTGCAAGACACCTGTCTCCTCTCAAACACCAATATACAACTACATTTTCAAAAGTAATATCGTTATCACAAGCCAAACCTGATAGCGTATGACACCCAATAGAGTAAGATATTTCTACTGAATCTCAACTAATAGATCTCGTCATAATTTTCCACCATGCTTTACTTTAATTTAACAAATTTATTTTAATTTAACCAATATATACAAAAGTAACAGTTTTGTTCTATTTAGTTCCTTGCTTATATATAACACTGTATTCTTTTAAGATTCTGAGGAACCTAAGAATCATTTGGGTAAAGTCCCCAGTGACTGGAAAAAGGGAAATATCACACCCATTTTTAAAAAGGGTAAAAAGGGGCACCCTGCGAACTATCCACCAGTCAGTCTCACCTCCGTGTCCAGTAAGATCATGGAACTGTGTCAAAGCATATGGATGACAGGGAGGTGATTAGAGACAACCAACATGGTTTCACAACATGCAAATTCTGCCTGATTAATCTGGTGGCCTCCTACAATGGAGTAACTGCACTGGTCACTCCATTGTGACCAGAGGGATAGAGGAAGAGCGACTGATGTCATCTATCTTGTCTCCTGTGACGCCTTTGACACAGTCCCACACAACATTGCTAAATTGGAGAGATATGGGTTTGATGGATGGACTATTTAATGGTTAAGGAATTGGTTGGATGGATGCATCCAAAGAGTTGCAGTCAATAGCTCAATGTCCAAATGAAGATCAGTAACAGGTGGTGTCCCTCAGGGGTCTATATTTGGACTGTTAATGTTCAATATCTTTATTAATGATATAAAGAGTGGGACTGAGTGCACCCTCAGCAAGTTTGCAGAGGACATCAAGCTGACTGGTACAGTTGATACCCCTAAGAGGATAGGGATACCATCCAGAGGGACCTTGACAGACTTGAGGAGTGGGCCTGTGTGAACCTCGTGAAGTTCAACAAGGCCAAATGCAAGGTCCTGTACCTGCGTCAGGGCAGGCTGATGTAGAGGCCATGTGATGAATTGATCGAGAGCAGACCTACACAGAAGGAATTGGGGATATTAGTAGATATTCACTGGTACATGAAAAATCAGATATGAGCCAGCAATATGTTCTTGCAGCACAGAAAGCCAATCATATGCTGGGATGCATGAAAAGAAGTGTGGCCAGCAGGTCGACAGAGGTTATTCTCACCTTCCACTCCACTCTCATGAGACCCAGCTGGAGTACTGGATTCTGCTGTGGGGTCCACAGCACAGGAAATATGTGGACTGTTAGAGCAGGTCCAGGTGAGGGCCACGAAAATGAGCAGAGATCTGGAACACCTCTCCTATGAAGAAAGTCTGAAAGAGTTGGGCTTGTTCAGCCTAGACGAAAGAAGGCTCTGGGAAGACCTTATTGTGGCCTTCAGTGTATAAAGAGGGCTTATAAGAAAGATGGAGAGAGGCTTTTTACCAGGACCTGCAGTGACAGGACAAGATACTACTAAAAAAAGTTTGCTGCCATCTGTCTTATAAGTCCCCTTTAAGTACTGCAGTAAGTTCTCCCCGAAGCCTTCTCTTCTCCAGGCTGAACAACCCCAACCCTCTCAGCGTTTCTTCATAGGAGAGGCGTTCCATCCCCCTGATCATTTTTGTGGCTCTCTCGGGACCCGCTCCAACAGTCCACATATTTCCTGTGCTGGGGACTCCAGAGCTGGACACAGCACTCCAGGTGAGGTCTCACCAGAGCAGAGTAGAGGGGCAGAATCACCTCCCTCGACCTGCTGGCCATGCTTCTTTTGATGCAGCCCAGGATATGGTTGGCCTTCTGGGCTGCAAGCGTACGTTGTCAGCTCATGTCCAGCTTTTCATCCACCAGTACCCCCAAGTCCTTCTCTGCAGGGCTGCTCTCAATCCCTTCATCCCCCAGCCTGTATTGATACTGGGGGCTGCCCCGTCCCAGGTGCAGGACCCTGCACTTGGCCTTGTTGAACCTCATGAGGTTCACACAGGCCCACTTCTCAAGCTTGTCCAGGTCCCTCTGGATGGCATCCCATCCCTCAGGTGTGTCGACCGCACCACTCAGCTTGGTGTCATCTGCAAACTTGCTGAGGGTGTGCTCGATCCCACTGTCTATGTCATTGATGAAGATATTAAACAGTACTGGTCCCAATACCAACCCCTGCAGGACACCACTTGTCACCAATCAGAGACTTAGTAACTTCATCCACCAGTTCCCTCAGGACCCGTGGATAGATCTCATTGGGTCCCATGTACTTGTGCACCTTCAGGTTCCTTAGATGGTCTTGAACCTGATTTTCTCCTACAGTGGGTGGCTCATCATTTTCCCAGTCCCTGCCTTTGCCTTCTTTGGCTTGAGCGGTGAGGCCTGAGCACTTGCTGGTGAAGGCTGAGGCAAAAAAGTCATTGAGTACCTCAGCTTTCTCCATATTGCAGGTAACCAGGTCTTCGTTTTGTTCCAAGAGGGCCCACATTTTCCCTAGTCTTCCTTTTATCCCCTTTTATCCCCGATGTACCGACAGAAGCTTTTCTTGTTGCCCTCGGCATCCCTGGCCAGATTTAATTCTATCAGGGCTTTAGCTTTTGTAATCTGATCCCTGGCTGCTCGGACAATTTCTCTGTATTCCGCCCAGGTTACTTGTCCTTGCTTCCACCCTCTGAAGGCTTCCTTTTTGTGTTTGAATGTGTCCAGGAGCTCCTTGTTCATCCATGGATGGGGAAGAGAATTGGAAAAAAGGTAAAACTCGTGGGTTGAGATAAAAAAAAAAATTAATAGGACAGAAAAGAAAGGGAAAATAATAATAACGATAAAAGAATATACAAAATGAGTGATGCACAATGCAATTGCTCACCACCTGCTGACTGATGCCCAGCCAGTTCCTGAGCAGTGGCCCCGCCCTCGCCTGCCAACCTCACCAGTTTTTCTTCAGCATGACCGTCATATGGTATGGAATATCCCTTTGGTCAGTTGGGGTCAGCTGTCCCAGCTGTGTCCCCTCCCAACTTCTTGTGCACCCCCAGCCTCCTCGCTGGCGGGGCCGTGTGAGAAGCAGAAAAGGCCTTGACTGTGTAATCACTGCTCAGCAGTAACTAAAACATCAGTGTGTAATCAATCAACATTATTCTCATCCTAAATCCAAAATACAGCACTATACCAGCTACTAGAAAGAAAATTAACTCTACCCCAGCTGAATCCAGGACAGTACTCAAGAAACCAATGCATCTTAAATTCATGCACATGTGTACGTGCGCACACAGGTATCATTCACACAGAAAGTAAGCACAAAACAAGCTTGTGCTTTCCAGCCAATCTGAGAGAAGGATAACATGGACAGGAAATTTTTTATGGACTAGACACTGTGAAATAAAGCATAATAGGTCACACCAGGCAGAATCAGATTGTCAAGGTGTTATATCAGCTTGGACCTTCTCTCTTATGCCAGTGATTCAACCAATATTCAGGAAAAAGGGCTTCATGGCAATCACCTGCTGTGCCTGGCTAATCTTGACAATGAAGCCCACTCTAGGAACTACAGCTCTCCAGTGGCAAGTACGAATGAGACCCTTATTTCCTACCTATAAAGACTTCCTACTGAATTAAAGATGAAGAAAATACGCTGAACTCTGACTGCAAGCCTGCCTGTTATTAGGCAGCTTCCCTTAAGGACTATTGTACTTTGCTCAAACTTACAAATGACAGCTTTAAAATACACAAAACTGTTTAACTGTGGCACACATGACTTCGTTTGAAGGATCAATACAATAGAGAATTCCTAATATGTATTCTTCATGAGTACAGTCATTGTATGCTGAACTGCTTAATTTATTTATGAACAACATCAACTGCTTTTGTAGATGCTTTCATTTCCATCTGCATTGCTCTTTCTCCTGCTACTTTGTGAAAATTCACTAAAGCAGAAACCTGCAAGACCATTAATCAGCATATAATATAAACACTGATTTGCTGAGGAGAAAATTAGCAAGAGCATGGAATTTCACAGAAAATTCATAGCCATTCCTTTTTTTCTTCTCTCCCCCTGCCCCAAATTGCCAGATACTGTCATGTGACACATGCAGATTTGGTAACACTAAATGATTGTCTAGCGAATTATCCTGAGTACACTGCAATACATTTGAAAGTGTTGCAAGCAGTAATCTGCAGTATTTTCCAGTACCACTAAAATGCACATTACAGTTCTCAGTTCTCACCACCTCTCACTTGTATGAATTTTGGATTCAGTCCTAGTAAGTGTAAATTACCCCATTGATTGCAATAATAATTTTCCTTGCTTTCTGTATTGTCTTAGACTGTGTTAGCCTATATCCATGAGTAGAATTGGTTAGTAAAAACTCTAAGAAAAAAGCTTGTGGTTAGGTAAAATAAGGCTTAATTAGTTGTCTGATATTCAAAAGTGTTGCTTTATTGAAAATTCCAAATGAAAAAATAGGTCAATATTTTAGCTGTGTTAAAATTATTTTCAATACATATCTTGAGAAGTGAATACAAGATAAAGATCATAGGCAGTATAGCAGCTCCACAGACCATGATCTTAAATCTCTATTTCCATTGAGAGTACTGTTATGCGGAACACATGACACATTTTTTGCCTCTGTGTGGTGATAATCACTGAATAGGGAAATTTTGCAATAATACTGATGGTCGAAAGCCTAGTCGTGTTTCAGAGTCTTCATTCAAGAAATGGGATGAAGCTACAGCATCTTTTACTCAGATTCATTATTAAGACAAAAGTCTATGAAAACTTCCAACCACTGCTGTGCAAAGGAAGCACACACGTGCTGAAAAGACAGGTTTTGGAAAAGAGGGTCCCTATCTCTTCAGAGCAAAATAATTAAAACAAAAGTATTGCCAAGTTGAATGCCTTACTTTTATCATAAAATTTACAAAAATGTTGGATTTTCACAGACTTCAGCTAAATATAACGAAAATTCATTATGCTCAGTTTTTCATTGCTGGATTTCATCTCTAATAAAGTCCAGATACTCAAGCAAGTGAAAAGATTCTATTAAAAATGACCCTGAAGGATCCTCATAATCAAGACACAGGTGATATATTTCAACACTAGTAGATGAAGAAATAAAATGGGACATATTTAATTTTTTTACTGAAATATTTTCAGTTTTCAGGTGTTTTGTTTTTTTTTTAGCTACATTGCAGTTTCTATTTGCTTATAAGTTAAGAGAAAACAGACATCAAGCTAAATAGCACACTTTTTTTTTTTCTTTAAGGTTAAGAGACAGAGGTCTTTTTGTGCAGTGCCAGTCCCAGCAATTTCAGCAGTATGGGATAGGTCCCCTCTTCCTCTTTCCTGCCTGCTGATTAATAACCCATTCCTGGCCTGTGGTGGCACACGTATCTGTGGTGGCATACATACACTCCATTACTGTCTGAGATATCAAAAGTTTACTTAATGTGAGACATGGTTATTTTTAAAAGAATGTGGACTGTGGTAACACACACACATGAAATCGTATACATTGCAGTTATGTGACAGAGGGTGTGCATCTTTCAAAAGAAGGGAGAAATGCATAAAGCAGTGGCAGTTCCAAGTAAAAAAAAAAAAAAGGTTACATAAATGTAAAAGGCAAATACTTTCAATGAGAAAAAAATAAACATAACTTACAGTTGACCCTGGCCAGCTTTAATTTATGGGGTGAAAATGGGACACACTCAAGCTATCTTATACAACCATAACACTGAAAACCATACACACATTTAGGGACTCAATAAGAGCACTATTTACTGGACAGGTATTTTCATAACTATACTATGTGCATATCTTATTTCAGTTTAACATCATTATAACTACCACCAAGCAATATCAGTTCTGAAAATATACACACACTGAATCATGGTATGCAGTGTCCAGAATAGAAATAGAAGCTTGTGAAATCACCTTGAAAACACTTCTTCAAAGTAAACTTGATATAGCGGGTAGTATTAGAACACTAGTTTTTTCAATAAGTAAACACCACAGTCTTAGTACCCAACACCTCATCAATATTATTATATAATACTGTTATATATGCAAAATGACAGAAGAATAGTTAAACTAAAACAGAATGAAGATGGAAAATTACACAAAATGAAGTAATATGGAAAGAATATTGCTTATTTGTTCATTTTATAAGTAGTATGAAATTATATAAAGCAGCTCTTCTACTCAGAAGAGTCTCATAAAAGAGAATTTAAAATTGTGTTATGAACCTGATGAACTCTAGATTTGACGTGTTTCCTGATGAAATGTTGCATCTTTTAAAACAGAAAGAGGGATCTGCTTTCCCTTTACATCATTCTGAAGTCTTTTTAAAAAATTTAATTAAAAATGCAGATTTTTATCAAATAAAAAGATGACAGGTTTAAATTTCTAAAAGAAAAATTCTGCTTCTAAATGTGCTTAGAAAAAAACTCATCTGCAATATTATTACCTAAAATATTGCAGCCACATGGGACCAAATAATTATTTTGTAAGTTCCATGGGGTGCTACAAAAACCCAGATGGCATTAAGTTTTACATCCTTGCAATTCATTTTGTATTATAGATTTTACCATAATATGCTTTGGTAATACAAAATAAATCTAAAAAAAACCAGTAATTGATGTTCCTTAAAGAAAATTAAACTTGGTCCCCAGAGACTTGTTCAGGAAAAGCATGAAGAAGCAACTTCCTTAAAAAAAAAAACAAACAGGGAAGTCATCTTTTAGTGTACTATAGGTCAGCTTAATGTGTTGAACTCAAGGAAACAGCTTGAAAGGAATTAAGCAAATTTGGATTTCTTTGA
The DNA here is from genome assembly GCA_013400755.1 of Pelecanoides urinatrix. Lineage (NCBI taxonomy): Eukaryota > Metazoa > Chordata > Aves > Procellariiformes > Procellariidae > Pelecanoides > Pelecanoides urinatrix. The sequence goes on from VZTQ01014535.1 coordinate 127,447, forward strand.
TCTCAGTGGGAGCTGCAAATTCTTGGTGGATAAGACCTCTAATGAAGAATGTTTGAGAGAGTATGTTACGTTCTGGCCATTAGCAAATACACATATTTGAACTCTCACAGATAGAAGTATTTCATTATAATGTAACAAAGCATATTCTCCGTGTGGTGTTTCTCATGTATTAAACGTGACAGCGTAGTGATTTATGCAGTGTTATTTCTGTAAAATTATAAGCTGCACATTCTCACTGAACCAGTCCATGTCCTCGTCTTCAAACTTTCAAAATGTGTGCCAACAGCTGTTTTGTTTAGAAACTCTCAAGGCTTTTTTTTTTTTCTTTTCCTTTTCTCTACAAAACCAGATACTTCTCATTATTAGAACAAACTCTTAAGACACGACTAAAAGTTACTGTAGGAATACACTCTCCTGACTTAGTATCTCTGGGTGACTTTCAGAGGCTGTGTGATAAGAAATCTTGTAGAGTTTGTGGACTTGGTACAACTTTAAAAAAGCCTGAAAATATATGACATTTGATTGGGACTTACTTCGCCATATAGTACCATACTAGCTTGAACTCTGTCTAGATCTCCTTAATTCTGTAAATCAATGTTCAGAGTTTCAAAGAATGGGAACTGTACATGAGACTTGTACTTTTATCCAAAATACTTATTTAAATTCAGTATAACATTGTCCTGGTTTTGGCTGGGATAGAATTAATTTTCTTTCTAGTAGCTGGTATAGAATTTCTAGTAGCTGTATTTTAGTTGTTGTTGAGCAGTGCTTACACTACATCAAGGACTTTTCCTGCTTCTCACACACCCCATCAGCGAGTAGGCTGGGAGTGCACAAGAAGTTGGGAGGGGACACGATTGGGACAGCTGACCCCAACTGACCAAAGGGATATTCCATACCATATGACATTATACTGAACAAAAACTGGTGAGGTTGGCAGGGTGGGCAGGGCTGCTGCTCAGGGACTGGCTGGGATAAAGTTAAATTTCTTTCTAATAGCTGGTATAGTGCTGTGTTCTGGATTTAGTATGAAAATAATGTTGATAACACACTGATGTTTTAGTTACTGCTGAGCAGTGATTACACAGAGTCAAGGCCTTTTCTTGTTTCTCACACCACCCCACCAGCAAGTAGGCTGGGGGTGCACAAGAAGTTGGGAGGGGACACAGATGGGACACCTGACCCAAACTGGCCGCAGGGATATTCCATACAATATGACATCATGCTCAGTATATAAAGCTGGAGGAAAAGCTGGCCAGGGGTCCACTGCTTGGGAACTTGCTGGGCACCAGTCAGCGGGTGGTGAGCAATTACATTGTACATCACTCATTTTGTATATTCTTTTATCTCTATTATTATTTTCCCTTTCTTTTTTCTCCTATTAAATTGTTTTTATCTCAACTCATGAGTTTTACCTTTTTTTTTCCAATTCTCTCTCCCATCCCACTGCAGGGGAGTGAGCAAACGGCTGTGTGGTGTTTAGTTGCCTGCCAGGTTAAACCACAACAAACATCCTACCTATATCAATTTATTTCCCAATGTTGTAAATAATAATTATTTCTTGGCTTAAAAATCTATTTATGTCAAATTTAATTCTGAGCCAATGGCACATTTATTAATAAAGAAAAAACTAGAAGCAGAGGCTGACAACCAAGCTTTGGCTCTTAGAAATGAAACCAGTGTTTCTGAAACATGAAGTATATAGCACTATCAACATAAGACATGTAAGAAACATAAAGTTAAAAGTTATATTTTAAATAAATTTACAGCAAATAAAAGCAATTAATTATTATTATGTAAATATAAAAAAATCCATATACAGTTTAATAAGTTCATTGATTTTCAAAATGCTACCTGCAAACTTGCTTGCTGAAGCACACTGTGTAACTATCTTTCACATCACGACAAGGCAAACTTCCTAACTTCTTTGATATCAGTTTAACTCCCCTCTCATTCTGTTTGAAGCTAAATGTTGATTCATGTTTTTTTCAAAGCTGACTATTTTTAAAGATGTCTATCCTTGAACAGCCTACTGACATATCTGGCAGAGTCACATGAATGCAGGCAGAATTCTTATTGAGAAGATGTTTTCAAAAGGACAAATCAGCATGATTAAATGTTTGCAAGATCATTAGTAAGATGCTGTCTGTACTTAATATAAATATGTCCTCATCAAAGGAGGAGGAATTTAACAGGAATAAGCTAACCACTTGACACACTAAGCTCATAAGGTCTGAATTTAACAGCATTGTCAGGTTAAGGTTTCCCTCACAGTGTGATCAACTTTATTTAATCAACTATTTTAATCATCATGTTACCTCAATAGAATTAACAGAGTTAGATTTTATTTTACCATATTAAGTAGGTCTGGAGAAATATAAATGGAAATTCAACAACATCAATGATCAACACTAGTTAATTTTAACAATTTCCAGTTTGTCCTCCAAAAATGTGTCAGTTTCCTCACATCATTTTGGCTTAGTTAAGCTGAGGAAGGGACCATCTAACACACTTCCTGATGAGGAAGAAGGATAAATTGTTATATACAGTTAATTATTCATCTGGAAGACCTAGAGCTGAATGGGAAACAATCCTTTATACCCCATTGCAATTTCATTAGAGAGTTATAGTGTCTAAGGTACACAAATCCTGGTATTAACCAACTTACTTTCTCAACAGGCCTTGTCTGAGCCATCATGGTCTGAGACACCTAAGTTTAGAGCTCTGCATTGAATTAGGTATCCAAGGTCATTTTACAGTCAATAGAGATCTAGTCAATACAGTTGGAGTGGTCAAATTGGTGCTAAAGGTGGCCTAAAGTAACATGACAGGACTCTAGATAGATCTCCAGAATAGTGTGAGATTCGCATATATCCTTTGCCATATCTGTCAGCCCTGCATATCAGAGATACCCTAGGACATGCAAAATGTCACCAGATAGCTACATGTGAGTAACCTAATCAAATTCAATTGAGTTCAAATAGCAATTCAGCTTCTCAAATGTCAGTGTCTGCTTTACTGTGACCTAAATAGCTCAAATATTAAAGAATATCACAGAATTACAGAATTGTTGAGGTTGGAAGATGCCTCTTGAGGTCATGTAGTCCAACCCTCCTGCTCAAGCAGTGTGATCTAGAGCAAGTTGCCCAGAATCATGTCCAGGTTCATTTTGAATATCTCCACAGATGGAGATTCCACGACCTATAAGGGCAACATGTTCTAGTATTTGACCACCCTCAGAGTAGAAATTTTCTTACATTTAAGTGGAATTTTCTGTATTTTAATTGTGGCCATTACCTCTTGTCCTATAAGTGGGCTCTACTGAGAAGAGTCTGGCTTCCTTTTCTTCATTCCCTCCTTTCAGGTGTCTGTATGCATTAATAAGATCACCCTGAGCCATCTCTTCTCCAGGCTGAATAGTCCCAGTTCTCTCCGCTTCTTCTCATGTGAAAGAGGCTCCAGTCCCTTAAATCATCTTTATGGCCTGTCCTGGTTCCGGCTGGGACAGGGTTAATTTTCCTCCCCATAGCTTGGGAGTGTGCTCTGCTGTGTTTTGGTTAGGTATGAAAGGAGCGTTAATGGCCCATTGAGCTTTGGCTGTTGCTGGGCAACGAGTAGGGCCGGGCTGGTGGGCCCAGCTGGCCAATGGGGTATTCTATACCATGTGACATCATGCTCAGTATAAAAACCAGGTGTGGCGGGGGACTCGCGCGGTTCAGGACATGCAGTCGGCGGTCAGTGAGCAGTTGCACTGTGCATTGTCTGCTTTGTATAATTCTGTTATCGTTGTTGTTCCCATTTGCTATTATTGCTGTTCTACTTCTGTTTCATTTCAATTATTAAACTGTTCTTATCTCAACCCAGGAGTTTTCCTGCTTGTACCCTCCCCGATTCTCCCCCTCATTCCACTGGTGGGGGCAGGGGGAGAGCGGCTGCGTGGCGCATATTTTCTGCTGACTGGGGTTAAACCATGACATGGCCCTTCACTGGACTCACTCCAGCAAGCCCATATCCTTCTAGTACTGAAAAGTGCAGAACTGAACACAGCACTTGAGATGTGTCTCACCAGTGCTGAGTAGAGGGGAAGGTTCACCTCCCTTGACCTGATGGCAATGATCTTCAAAATGTCGCCTAGTATGCTGTTGGCCTTCTTTGGTCATTGATGAAGATGTTAAACAGTATTGGCCCCAGTATCAGTCCCTGGAGTACACTACTAGTTACTTGTCTCTAATTGGAATACATACCACTTAACGCAACCTTCTGGAGCCAGCTGTTAAGCCAGTTTTCAACCCACATCACTGTCCACCTATCTAACCTGTGATTTATTATCTTGTGTATAAGGATGTTATTGGAGACAGGGTCAAAGGCTTTATTAAAATTGTGGTAAACAACACCCACTGTTCTCCTATTGTCTACCAAGTTAATCACCTCATTGTAAAATGTTGGTTAAACATGACTTCCCCTTTGTAAATCCATGCTGACTACCCCCAACCATCTTCTTGTCCTTCATGTGTTTGGAAATGCTTTCCAGGATTAGTTGTTCTATCACCTTCCCAGGGACTGAGGTGAAGGTGACTAACCCGTAGTTCCTCAGATCTTCCTTTTTACCCTTCTTGAAGAATATTTCACACTCAAACACTTGAACTTAGGTGTCTTAATTTGGGGCTGAATTCCACCACAGATGTCAAAAAAATGAAGGAAAATCTAGCAAAGTACACAGGGAATTAATCTGGTTATATACCCCCAAAACAGTATAACCTCTGTATTTCATTAAATAGAATTTTATTACAAGGCATGGTTTATATTTAGTTGATATTCTTCTGGCATGAAAGCTATGAGGCAGAAATTGCTACCATACCCTATTGCCATATAACATCATATAACCTGTTCCCAAATCCATGTAAAAAATTGTTTGGGAAGTAGAGAAACTCTAATCAGAGTAATACACAGTGAAGTCCCTAGGAACTTTTCAATTGCATGTCTTTGGATCATCTGCCTAATAAAGCCTTTCACTCTCTTACATCAGTATTGCCATCCCTAAGATGCAATGACTGCAAAAATTCATGAGAAGATTTATTCGAAGTTTAAATAAAAACAACAGACTCTAGGATCCTTCATTTGGTCTCTCAGTTGAATCTTTGTATTACTGCATGTTTATATGTAAAACACATTTTCTCAGTAAACATAGATGCAGATTTTTCTTTTTTCCCCCCTTTTTAAAAAAAGTAAAAGGAAAGTTACTCATTTGATCTCTTTATTCCAACATCTGACTTTAACAAACCACAAAATGTCACAGCATTCCCCACAAAATGAACAGAGTAGAAGCAAAGATACACTGGCACCCTTGAGAAATTACATTCCTTCCTGGTATTGGTATAGCTTGGAGATCACATCTTCATGGGATCTGAAGCACGTGATTGGTGCCCTCGGGTTTTATGGTTACTTATGTCTGCAGAGACTATTATCTGTCAAGTAACATTGCAGTTTAAGCTATTCTGTTTCAATAAAAGTTGTAACCTTGGTCTTGAAAACAATTGTTGGCATGCCGTATATTCTGCCTGCACCTCCCACAGTGGCAAGCACATTGTGCTGAGTATTTATACAGAGCTTTAGTGTTCTTTTCCATAGCACAAACTGTGCAGCCATTAATGAATTACGTGATTTCCTTAAACGAGCTAGGACAAATTCCACCCTCAAATACACAACCAAAACTTTCATTGGTTGCAATCTTTGTAGATTCAATGGCAGCTGAGCCCTGACATTATGACAAGGGCATAATGTGACCCACTGCATCCATTAACTGGCCTTAGTCTGTACAACTCTTTATCAAGTTGGGGAGGGAAAGACACAGATTAATGGATGGAGAATGAAAGAGTGAGAAAAAAGAACTCTCAAAGGTTTCTGATGAGTGGAGAGACTGAACACAACAACAGCTTGAAAAAAGATGCAGAAAAATTCTCAAATATTTAAAAGATTAGTAAAGTCCTTCTCATTGTCAACACTTTGAAATATAAAGATTTAGGTTTTATTTTATTATTATTAGATTTTATTATTAAAATTATCTTTCTTGTATTTTAACTCAGGGAAGAATGATAATGAGGTTAGGGATTTTTTTTTATTTTTTGACAAAATATAGGTTTTTATCTTGATATATTAAATTTGGGCTCTATTTATTCAAAGCAAAATACCAGCATGTGCTGCAGTTATTAAACCTCATTGTAAGGATTCAAGATTAAAATTCAAAGATGAGTTTAACTGTTTCATATAACATAAATATATCTTAAATTTTAACATAAGTTTTGACAAAAAATTGGTAGCTTAACAGATCCAGGTTTCTAACAGAAGTGAGTCTGAGTTATATTCTGTACAATCTGGTATAGTTTAGAGCAGTTTCTTGCAAGGAGACTGCTCTAATAAAACATTAAAAGAATAACAGCATGTTTTGTGCACTTTACTCTTCTGAAACACTTAGCACTTTAAAATCTAGAAAGATCATTACAATCATGAACCCAGTCTGAAAATCCTGGAGGTGTTCGAGAGGGGCATTCAGATACCCTGCTTTAAATGTCAGATGTGCATTTTGTTTGGAGGACTGAAGTTAGGTGGTTTGTATCCCTCCTGGGTGACCAGAGACAGGTATCTTGGGAAAATGCTTCAAAAACTTCCCTCTCATCCCTCCTTGTTAGCATCCACTAACAAGTCATTTATTAAGGAAAATCTATACTTTCACTTTTACATGAGGTTTCTCATCAGCATTCCTGAAGAAAGGTGATAACTGAGCAAATTGTACTGTATTGTTAAAAACTACAAAGTCAAAACTTTTCTCAGGTGGAGCCCTTAAATCAGTAAAGGTTGGATCAATAAAATAACTTGTGTATTCATATTACAACACACTGAATCATTTCAGAGCCCTGAATTAAGAAACTAGTCCCTGCTCATCCACTGGATAACCAAAAAGGGAGAGCACAAAACCCAGTGAACTGGGAATCCTCTAGAAAACACAAAATTTGGGTTTGTGTCTTAAGCTCCCCTTTCTCAGGATTCATCGTCCTCCACCCTTTTCCAGAGGCAGGCACCTAAGACTACATTTTCTCACAAAAAGGGAGTGGAACAGGGACTGTTGAGGCCCAGGTCTGCTTCAACGTCCACCACTGCACTTGGAGAGCGCTCAGCCAGAGTGAGCGACCCAACAGCAAGGCCCTTGCCAGGAGAGAGGTGAACCTGCAATGGAGACTCAGTGGCCCTACAGAAGTTGCCGGTTGTTAAGTCCCACCAGACTTGTTTTGCCATCTCTGTTATACTACACTTCCGTTAAAGCAGAATGAAATAAATACCTAATAAGTTGCATCCTCCATAGGTGAAGATCTACATTTCAAGCAGTATAACAGTTCACAGGCAGACAGGGCAGTCCTGGTCTGTCTGACAGCCTATCATGAATTTTCTGTTGCTGAGATGCATTGTTTTAGGAAGGACACACCACAACAATAGCACTGAACATCTACAGGAGCTGTACACCAGGCATGGATATTTTCAGTTAGAAAGGGTATTGGAGATGGGATTACATTGAGTTATCACAGATGTTAAAAAGGTTGCTTAGGTCATTAATGCCCTCTCGATAGACACACAGAGTTGTTCTCCATAATAGGAAGTACACAATTTTTTAAAAAAAGTAAAAATTTCTTTACCAAATTATTGCAGAATGGAGGTTCAGTCATTATCCTTGAGAAACAAGAATTGTCTACTTTAATAGATATTTCTGACAAAGTATTTTATATATTTTTTGTATCCTTATTAATTAGAACAAAACACGTATCACACACCATTATATTTAGACCTTCACAAACATTTGAATTTTAAGGAAATAGAGTCATTACAACTTTATAACCTATCAAAAATAAAGCAACACCAATTTAATTGTTTCTGATGATCCTGTTCAGGGGAAACAAAGAATCATTTAAAAACTTGTTATATAATGCATGTGGCTCAAGGTGTATGTCTTCTGGTTTCAAACACAAACATATTTTCAAAGAAACATTCATGTATTAAAGTATTTTCAATAGAATTACTACCTTCAGTTTGTTTTCACACAAAATATGAGACTGTTTTCAAGTTAATGGATAAATTTGTTCATCTCTTTCTTTATTCTAAGGCAGAGATAAATAAGTCTTTTTCACTCAATCTGCTGAGATAACTTGTGCCCATGCCGAAAGGTGATCTGTTCTAATCAACTTCGTGAAGTCTGATGGAATTACACTGAACATATTTCATACCTGACACAACTACAGAATGATACAGTTCAGGACAAACATTGGTGACCTGAATAATACATGACAGACAGATGACCGGGTGAGAAAAGTAATTTTTCACCTACACCACTTGAGTTTCTTTATTAAAGGCTGAGACATATTTGATGGAAAGAAGGCTGCTTTGCCAGCTAAAAGCTGGTGTGTTTTATTAATAGCTCAGTCAGTATTCCCTTGCCATTTTACTACTTGAAACATTATTTTGACAATAAAATACTACATGCATCTAGTTTGCATGGAAAGTACAATGGCAAATACCAACCCTACTAAAGAGAAAAATGAAGATTTAAGAAATATAAAGTTGTTACTTATTTAACTGTTAATTCTTAATAGCTGCACATATTTTAAATTAATTGTAAAAATTCACATGAAGGAGAAGGGGATTCTGGAAATAAAACCACTACGTAATCACAAAAGAATATAACAAATATCTGTAAATGGGTAGAAATTATCTTTCCCATGAGCTTGCAAGTACATACAATACATTTAAGAAGTAGATACAATACATTTCATAAAAGGCAAGTAAATTTGGCCTCAACAATAAGATATTTTTTCACGTGACTTAAATAGTATTTTGACAAAGAAGGTTAAGTGTAGGACAAACAATAATATCTTAGAAGTTGGCCCATGAAAAGGTGGACTGCCTCAAATATTTCTGTGTCTGAAACGATACCAAGTTTTACTCTTGGCTGTATTTTTCCTCTGCAGACAGCAGCCAGGACAAATAGTTTTCTACGAATTCATAGTGTGTGACACCGGTGATTCCAAAGGGTAGACAGAAAGCACATGCTTATATTGTATTAATGGTGCTTGTTCCATCAATTTAATAAGTGGGGCCCTTCCACCCATCACTGCTATCATGAACTCTCAACAATCTCTTTAAGTTTCTCAAAGAAACTTAAAACTTGAAATCTCAGAAACTTCTTGCGATACAGTTCTACTTGCTGTAACAGAAAATCATACCAGATATATTTAAACTACATTTCTTTAGTTATTGCTTTTATGGTAGCCTTTTGAAGCTAATTGAATGCACATGTCATACTGAAAATAGTCTAAAAGCTGCTATAAGCTTAAAAGTGAGTACAAAACTGATCATGGACCTAGCAAGCAAATATCACTATATAGTCAAAAATATTACACTTGAAAGAATAAGAACTTGTTCCTTGATACAGGAAAATACACAAAAATTTGACCTGAGAGAAATAAAACTGTTTTAAAGTAGACAGTGTGTGATATTGGACAGATTTTCCTAACATTAGAAGCATTACATATTTATACAACATTTACATACAACTTTAAATGTATAGTGCTTAATCAAATTTACAATAAGTTAGACCCAACTATAACCAGAAGTTGTCCTAGATCTGCAAATGGCTTTAAAATCCTCTGCTTTTCTATATATAAATATATAACACAAACACCATTTTTCGCTCAGGAAGATTAGGTTTTTAGGCTTTATTAAGTCTTGATTTTTCAGACAGGAGTAGAACTGCCACAAAGAAATGGCTTCCTCTCACATATACGTGGAGCCTTTGTCATATATGTGGAACCTTTGTCATATCCTAACTACAACAAAGATTCCTTCATGCAAGTAAGTCTAGTATCTCTGAAGCCCACAGGCCCTCCTAATTTGCTGAAGAAGGGGTCTTATTAGGCATAATATTTTACATTTCTCAATAGGGAACTACCTGACAAAAGTTGCACAGGTATACTTTCCCAGATTAACTTTATATTACAAACTCTTGTTGAGAGGAGATGGATGCAATGCCCAAATGCTGAGAGAGTTCTCCACATCAAGTACAGCTACTGGGAAATCGGTGACAAAACCTTCAGTAGGGGTTTTCAGGCTAATGCAGAACATGAAATCCAAAAGGCCCTCATGGTGTACGGTACCCAGTGGTTTTCTGGATGGAAACTTGAGCCTAAATCTCCTGCATCCCATCATTAATCCTCAACATCAAACATGACACACACACATGCACACACACACTTATAAATCAGAGGAGGAGACTGTTGGAAAACCTTTTTTCATCACAATGACACAAGCATCTTAAAACCTTAAATTATTTCAAAAAAAGAATTCATCAGTTTCTGTATGTGAGCCAGTCATTGCTTTAATTGAACAGGATGAGGAGCAATTTTAAAAGTTTTGTAGCTTTGACAGTTCTTACCATAGCAACCATGTCGTTATGGATCATTGTTTTTCTGAACTGAACAGAGATTCTTCATCTTACAGAAGTTTCCAACATGAGAATATTTTATTTGTGAAGATTAGACTTACTTGCTTCTCATCAAAATACAGATTTCTTCTCAATTTGAACTCTTTTTGCCAGAATGATACATTTAATTTATGTCTTTCCATAACAACAAACCTAAGGTTCATTAGTTGAGCTTTAGAGAGTGTAATACATCTGCCAGAGGCTGTTGGCAACAGCAGTGAGTAAGCCGAAATGTCTATGAGTTCCTCCAGGAATCAAAGAAAGTTGGCTTCAAGCCCTCATGTCCAAACATGGGTAAAAAAAAGCAAAACTTTCCTACCGATCTTTGTAAGTGAAATGTTTTCCTCCTGTAAACACTGAATTTATATATAAAGCAGAAATATTCAACTTCCTGTGAAGCAGACAAGTTATATCATAACAATATACCCAGTAGCTCGGTAGCAAATGAACATTATGTTAAAAATTACTGGAGAGAAATTTGGGGACCAAGGACAAAAGACCCTCAGATCAAACCAGGCCCAGGGGTGTCCTGTGGACAGTCCTGGCATAAAAGATGTGAAAGCATAGCTAAAATAATAAAATATATACATTTACAGGTTTAATAAAATGCACTCATCTTTTGTATTTTCAATATTAGTCATCTGCCTTAGTGTTCTTGCTGGAAGTATAAATATCCATTGGGTGTGTGGACATCTCTTTCCTTCTACTGTTTTCACTTTGGCATATGCTGGTCACTGTTTGGTAGTTCCAAAAATGCCTGAAACCAGGAAGTCACAATGAAGGCTCTTTCCAACTTCCATTAAATGTGTTGCTATGCTATTCTAAACATAATCCCTAAACTGTAAATCATTCTTTCTGTTACAACCATTAGCTGCAAGGCTATACCTATGCTATCATATTCCCATCATAGAATACCAATATTCCCAGCATCTTACCATACAGGATACAGTCCCCAGTTGCCATATAAGGAACACAGTCCCTACCTCCCCTTCACATGACGGGTTTCAGCTCAACACTTGTAGAGTTTTCAAGTTTTTGTTTACTACAAATCTTCATTTGTGTTACTGCAAATCCAGGTTTTTTGAAATTGTATCAGAAACAAGAATAATATTCTATTACTCCTATATAAAAAACTTCTCGTTATTGTAATTAAAACTCTCTGTCTGGAGATGGGAAAGAAATGAAAAAAATGTGCAAATAAGAACAGTTTATGCCCTTTCCTCCTGTTAATCGGCAAGTTGTAGCAGCCTTTTACCACACAGTTGTTACAGGTTTAAGGACTTGTCTTCACCAAGTGCTGGGATCTTGAGTATTACACTTTACAAGTAGGCTGACCTGACTCCAATCTAGAAGAGTTGCTGAACCCCATTTCTCAAGATACTTCGGTGGTTTTTTCTTGCATGGTATAGCTCAAAGCTGTTAAACAGCAGCAACGAAGAGCTGCATCACAAACTTTCACTTCATGACAGAACCAAGCTTATTTACCAGGCTACTATTCCTTTCTTTTGATTTTCAGCTTTTGTTTTATTCCTTTTCAGCTTTAGATTTGGGTTTGACTGACCTTCACTATTACGCACTGCCAAGAAATTCACTTGTGCTATGTACCAGAACCCTAAAAAGGAAGGAACTGTACTATAGATTCTTTAGCCACACCTGTGGACATTTTAACCAGTAGCTATTTACATATACAACCACAGGGTACTTGTCTAGCAAAAAGGGATCCAGACTAAGCTGTGAACTATAAAATCAGCTTTTAAGTCTATCTTCATCAGTTCAGTGGAGGAAAATCAAGCACCTCTACTCATCTTTTATAAAAGATTAAAATGCTTAAAGGCCTTCAGTATTCAATCAATACATACAATCTAACATGTAAAGCAAGAAAAATAGTAAGACTAGATGCTCAAGGACTACCAAGTACATTATGCAAACTGTTCATCAAAACACTTGCCAAAGAAAATCACAATCTTTTCTGACAAAATTTGTAATTCTTTCTCCTAGAGTTTGAAGAATGACATTCTCTTTGCTGATACAGCCTTTGGTCTTTCTAGCTGCCCTCAATCTATACTAAGCAAGCAAATAAAATTAAAATTACAAAAAGTAAATGAATAAAGTAAATTTTCCATTTCCATTTCTCCTAGAGGGATTCAGGTTACATATATTTGATGTTTCTTCTCTTCTTAGGAATTAGCTTTCTCTTCCTGATTTCTTCCTCCCAAGAGTAATGTTCAGATTACTGCATGCCCACATTTGAGAAAGAAAATCTAACCCATAGTATAAATTTCTACAGACAGACAAGTTATCGCCATAGCACATGTCATGCCATACAAACTCTCTTTTCTCTTTTCATACCATTTTTGGTAAATATAATTTTAATTCCATTAATTCTGCCATTTATATTTTCTGAAAGCATTATCTTCTGATAAAGGATATAGAAATAACTGCTATTACAGAGGGATACAGACTTTGTTTCTTAGAACAAAGAGATTAGGCTTTTAATCATGCATAACTGCTGAGCTAAGGGGATAGAATTCCTGGCATTGTAAATCTCACAGATTATCAGCAGAAGACAATAGAAAAAGCTCTGAATATATATATATATAAATGTTTTATTTAGCTATTTAATAAAAGAGTTAGATTTGCAGTTGTGTACATTTTGGGCCAAATTATGCGCTGTGATGCATTCCTGTAGGCTTCTACAGAAATCAGTAAATCAAACTAACATGCAAACATAACACATAGCAGAAATTGACCCCTTGCAATCTATTACCTCTTTAAGCTTCTTCTCTTCTTTTGACAATTAACTATAATTGTCAAGAATGTAAAGACAATTTTTGCATATGAATGTCAAAAAAATCATTGCAGAAAGACAATATATATTTGTATTCATCCCAAATTTGAAAGGGCAGCGTAAAAGTGGCACGTAAAATCCCTACTTAACAAGACTTCACACTGAAAAAGGGTTCCTTTTCCCATTTTTTTTCAGAGACTCACAATGTCTTGTTGATTAGTATATCACCACACTTTTAATGGAAAAAAATACCACAGATACCATTTATTTATGCAGACTGCCTACCAAAGGTGCACAGCTCATGCAATTCTTTCTGTAAACTGATCTGTTTCCATTTTAGAATCTGTAATTTTTCTTCCTTTCCTTTCCTTTCTCTTTTTCCTTTCTCTTCCTTTTCTTTTTTTTTCCTTCTTTTTTTTTTTTTTTCTTCTTTTTTTTTTTTTTTCTTCTTTTTTTTTTTTTTTCTTCTTTTTTTTTTTTTTTCTTCTTTTTTTTTTTTTTTCTTCTTTTTTTTTTTTTTTCTTCTTTTTTTTTTTTTTTCTTTTCTTTTTTTTCCTTTCCTTTTCTTCCTAAAAGCTTTTACTCCTCCAATAATTAGAAGTCTACTCTTAATTTCCCTGTTCAAAATATCTGTGATTGGGATTAACATAAATCCAAAAGTGATATTTATGTCAGTGAATCAGTGGAGGAGGTTTCACGGCACACTTTAAACCCTCTCTCTGTTGCCTGACACAAATATGCCATTCAGAACACATTAAAGCTTTAGGCCATCATAATGTTAGGGTACATGTATATGTTGATTTGTGTGAAGACTGCTCCCTTAATAAAGCCATACTCCTTTCTTTTTTATTATTTTGTAAAAATTAGTTTTTCATTACTGAAATACAGTACCTGACCCATTTTATATGCCTTTTTCACAATTTGGAAGGTTGCTGTCATCTGGTGTTCAACTTCCACATCCAGCCTCTCTCTCTCTCGCTCTCATTTCTTAGTAACTCAGTTTATATTTTTGTTTTCATCCTTATATGCATGATTTTGTACTTAGTACTTAATAAATTCAATCCTGCTTCTACTATTTACAGTGCTAGTATCATCAGTTCTTCATGATATTCTGTGCCTTTCTGTGGCACAGCCAGCCAACATGCAGTAACCCACAAATTTCCTTAGCACACTATTTTTTGCAGACATATAACAAAATATTTACTAAAATCAGATAAGGCCCTGAAAAACTCAAGGAATAGCTTCACTGCACACTTCCAACACCCTTTTCATATGGGGTTGTTTCCCTTTAAACTGACACTTAAGTCTTAAATTACTTTTGCATTAATTCCTACATCTTACCTAACTTTATAACTTTCCTTGCAGCAGTATTTCAGATGCTTTGCTAAAAACAATTGGATATACTTAATTTCTTTTGTCTAAAGAACATTTTGTTTTTCAAAAAAAAGATTAGCTTGGCATGACCCACCTTTGACAAACTTATGCTCCATTTTATTCCATTTTTTCATATCTTGAACTACTTTTTCTTTCAAAACTTGTTTAAAATCTTCCATATTATTGGATGCAAACTAGGAGGCATTGTAGTTACTTAATTCTCTTCTTCTGCTATAGACCTACAGCTTCAGTCACTTTTCAACTTTCTATCCTTACTACAAGTCACTTCAGTATATTCTAGTCAACTGACAGTACTTTCACTAACATTTCTGGATTTTTATTCTCTTTCACTCCATTTTCTTAATCTTTTAACTTTTATTGCTTTCTAGAATAATGATATCTTCTTTTTGCCTTTTCCATGCCACTTTCAACCCTCTTGTAAAATTTAATCAATCTGTCCTCAAGGCTTCCAGCTCCTCTTTCTTCTTGCTGGAAGGTTTCAGCAGCAGAGCTCTTTCTTTCAGTATACATGCCTCGTAATCGTGCTTTCTCCCAGTGGTTTCATCTTCACATAGCACTTTAACATATTAACACTAATGTTCTACAACACTTTATACTAATTTCTCTTTCAATCCCCTTAAATCAAAACTGAGTCCTTCAGGAAATCTCACTGTAAAAAATAACCTACTTGTAGCCAAAATTTAGCTCTTAACTGTATTTCCATTCTTTGTTAGAGATGATACCACACCAGCAACTTTCCCTTAAACCAGATCTATGTAGAGGGGAAAACACATGAGGTCTAATCTCTTTGCTGTAACCAGAATGGTCTTCCTCATTTCCTCTGTCTTGTCTGTCAGGGAGCACAGGAAAGACTGCACAATGGAACCGAGCTGCCAGTGAAGGTCTTTCAGTGTCCTTCCCCACATTTCTTTCCCATATGTCATGGAAAGTGGATTCCTTCATACATGCTGCTATTCACTGAGATTCTCATGACATTTCCTAGAAAATGCTATATGTTCTCAACCAAGTTCCAGGAAAACTGTATCATCTTTATTTGCACAAATAATGGAAGAGATTTCAGATTTTCTATCTTCCTATCCTTTTGCATTTTATGTAATATCTTCTACTGCAAACCAATGGATAGAAGGCTAGGTGATTGTACACAAGTCCAGTGTTTAATACAACAAACACTGATTTCAACTATACATTTAAAGTGATGCATGAGTAAGGTAGTGTAAACATCATGTTATGATGAAGGAAGTCTGTATCCACAGAAAAAATCGTGGATATATTAATATGGAGTGTACACTTCAGAGACACTCTTCTGAGCAACTTGGCTGTTAAGAGACAGGAGTAAACATGGGATTTGTAACAATTATGATACAAAAGAAAATGAAGGAAATCTATATGTTGGTGAAGATGCTGTTTTTCTAAAAATGTATTCTAAAAATAATTTTATTTCTGGTCAGATTTTCCTAAAATTATACTTGAATATTGTAGCACTGGAGTACCTTAAGGAGAATTATATGCAAAGCTACAGTGAGTAGTTTTGGTTTTTGTTTTTTTTTTCCCATGCACAGGATGGACAATGGCAACATCCGTTCCACACATGAGCTGGAAATGTTTCTGTTTGAGGAAATATTTGCTTAATTTTATGAGCTGTAGCTACATTGTTAATTCAGATCTGGTTCTTAGGTTTCCAGGATAAGTGGTCACCTCAGGCTAATACTCTATGCTGTAGGTCTAGTAAATGAATAAATACAGCTTTCCACTATATTATACCTGCCAGCTCTCAACTTTTTCATCTGATACATAGTTTTATAGGAGTATTTCTAGTCACAGCAAAAAGTCTTGTATTCACCTCAACTTGTATTCATCACCTCCTCTCCTGCTGTCTGTCGATTTTCATGCGGTTCCTGGATACCCCATTTTAAAACCCAACACACCCAGAAGGAATGTAGACTTTTTAGCTTAAAGGGAGAAAAGTTCTAATTAAGAGGTGTAAATCCTTCTGTTCCACATATTTTTAAAAAGGAGTTAGAGCCAACACTCACATTTTTCCAAGAAGAACAATCCCTACAGCTACTGTGCGTACTACATAAGGGAGTAGAGCCAGTTTTAGCCA
The DNA here is from genome assembly GCA_013400755.1 of Pelecanoides urinatrix. Lineage (NCBI taxonomy): Eukaryota > Metazoa > Chordata > Aves > Procellariiformes > Procellariidae > Pelecanoides > Pelecanoides urinatrix. The sequence continues at coordinate 144,256 of VZTQ01014535.1, forward strand.
CTTATGAAACTCAGTGTGTTTGCAGAGGGGCCAAATACAACAATCAGCTGTATGAACTACAGAAACCTTCAGCAATCCAGTAGTAAAACAGCTGGGTTTGAGCCATTTTCCATTTAAATGTAATGAAAAGTAGTGGGACTTTTACTCTTTGCACTCTGAGCTTGCAGAAGTTTCCTGTGTGTATTTTCTTTATTTAATAAAGTTTTAAAAATTTTTAAAAAAACCAAACAAACCACCAGTAAGTTAGTAGTTACTTTTGACAATGGGAAGTTCTTTCATGCAAATCATCATCATCATCATCATCTTGGCTATGTCATACATACAATTTCTACATCCCTTTAGCTAGATTCCTATGGAGAGTTAGCAACATATCTTTATCTTCTGAGGGAAATAGTAGGGTCCCACTGTCTCTTCGGTTAGGCCCCAGCATTTGAGAATGGTTCACCACAATGTATTTGTATACTTAATATAGCTTAAGTCAGGGAGAGTATTGTAACTAAAATCTCAAAACATAGGTGGGGAAAAAAAGAAACAACAAAACAGAAAAACAATGAAAACTTTTCTCCCCTGATGCCTAGAATTCTTGCAAAATCTCCAAGGAATAACCTTCTTAATTTTTTTCATGAAGTTTAATTTATGCTGACATGACATGTCTTTCTTTGGCTCTAGTGAAACCAAAACTGCTAATTAAAAGCTTCTTCTCTTCCCCCAAATTCAGCAAAGCTGAACTGGCAGTATTAAGATTTCAAAGGGAATACACAGTGAATGTAACAGAATGCATATTAGGTAGTGTGCTCCCAAAATTAAAAAAAAAAAACAAACAAACACAAAAAACGTCTCATGAAATGACAGAAGCAACATGGGAACTGCTGGAGTGGCACGATACAAGCTTTTGGAGATAGTCATATGTTAAGCAATCCTCATTGGCCTTATTTTTTACATTCTCTTTGCAACAAAGTTTCTAATATTCAACTTTAAGAATAAAGATGATGTTCAAAAGTTCCCTCAAATCAGAGAGAGAGAGAGCAACCACAGATTTCATCAGTTTCAGAGGCAACCCCCAAGATCAATACATTTCAAAGCATATCCCAAACAGTTAGACTGGCTAAAGTTGGTTCAACCCATTCTCATAATTTGTTTCATCTTTCTTTATTGTTTGGAGAGCAAAACATGAAAGCTTTAATGCAGCCATACTAGCCAGACTTACAAACTTTATAGAACATTTGTAATTCATTTTAGCTGTGAGGTTGACCAAATCTCATCATTTGCTCTACTTCAGATATATTCCATCAAAGTAAACATAGTCATATAACCAGATTCAAGATCCAGAGTGCTTTCACATATTTTCTATTTTGAGGAAGGGACTCCTCAAAGCACACGGCCAGATAACCACTATTCTCAGTAATGCCCAATCTCTGTGTTTTCAGATAGGCTGATCCAGTTTCTAGCCAACCTAGCCTCACTGCAACAACAGAGGAAAAGCCACCACATGGAATTATACATTTTGTCCCATTTTTGACCTACTCATGCTAATCTATGGTTTCAAATAGGTCAACTCAGCCCTAGCTAAAATACCAGAGACCAAGAGTTGGAGCAGGAGGAGGAGCTGAGGAGGGACATTTGCAGCCAACTGGACAGCAACCAACAGCCCCTCCCTCCCTGTCTCTCCTCTCTTCTCTTTCCTCCGCCACAATATGTTTTAACCTTCTACCAATAATACTAAAGAATTTTTGCCCTCAGACTTCATGATTTACCTGTGTCCATGCCACGTAGCACTCAGCAATGTAATGCAAGACCCTATACAGGCCTTTGCTGGGACTTGTTGACCAATAAAAAATCATCTGCAATGCTTTCTACTTTAAGGCTTCATGACTGCGCGAGCTCATCCAGTCTTATACCCTCCTTTTAGGTGGAGCCAAATACTGCATACCAAGTGCATTAGTAAATGAATAATAAGTATATTGTTTGTATAAGGACTAGACCTCTGTCGATTTTCACAGTTTTCCTTTTAATTTGTTTTCCCTGCGTAGATAAGAAGTCTCAGTAATACTGGGACCACAGATAATGTACATCAGTATTAATTAAAGAGCTACTGTTCCCTCTAGTATTTTTTGTTTAGTAAAACACAAGAACTAATGTTAATTGTTTAAAAAAAAAGAAAAATATTTTAATCAGTCTCGTATTTTCCCTGAAATTAAATAATGAATAGGGAGTAAGATTTCCGAAGGACTTCAATACACATGATAGCCTTTTTTTAGGCATCAAAAAGAGCCTGAATTTTCTAAAGAATAACACTTCTCATGAACAAACCAAATGAAACAACCAGATGCCTGTGAGGATTCAACACCTCCACTGAACTCTCCTGAGGAGAATGAAACAGAACATAAATGAAGGAGTAAGAACCAAGGAGAAGAGCTTCAAATGTCCATGAAAATGATGCAGACCTTTTTTTTTTTTAAATTGTTTGAGTCTCCAAGAAGATCAATAAGGAAGGGAACTGGAAAGGGATGCAGACTACAAATGGTTTTCATGGATGCAGTGGTGGTTTGGATGAACAGTAGCCAGAATTTTAAAACCACAAGGAAAACTGTAGAGTTGCAATGTGACAACTGCTGCCAATGCTGGCCACTTTCAGTAGCCAGTTCAAGCTATGTTAATGACAGCTAAAGCATGACCATTTATGATCCTGATAGAGGAAAAACTAGGATGAGTTATACTCATGCCCTTGCACATAAGGGTCAGACTGGAAATGATTTGGCGTAGGTGATTGTCTCTTCTGAAAGTAGTAGGTTTCTAACTAAATCCTAATAATGCAAACATAAAGGCTGTTAATGTACTTATTAGCCATCGAAAAATGCATTTCACATTGGATGGTTACAATACATTATATCAGCAGCGATCACACCTCTGTAATAACAGTAGCAGTTCATTTAAGGAGAGCAAATATACCTCTTCTTCCAACCCATTATGTGAACATGATGAATGATGATGGCTCTAGGCTCATATGGGAGGGAAGTGGAGCTGGAAGGTGAAAGAACTGCCTTTGTAAAAAATAAATGGAGTAGCACATGTATAGGTGTATCTGGGTATATTCAGGTATAAACATTTAAAAAATCACCCCAATGAAAAGATGCCTCCAAAGCCAGTCAAAGGCAGTTTAAATATGAAGCAGAAAAAAATCCTCAAACAAAACTACACAACTTCAGAATTAAAAGACAAAAAAAGGGAACAATGATGCTTTAAAAAGTGAGGAAATATTAAATGAAACGTTTCAGCAGGGAGTAGCTCCCAGCCTTAGAACCAACCACTTCACAAAGGTCAGTTGGCCATAGTCTTTAAGCCTGAGCTTGGGCTCACTAAACAGTGGGTGATATTTGAACACAAATGCACATAAGGCTGAAACCCAGACCTTGTACCTCAAAAGCAGTCAGGAACTATGCTGTTAATTAGGTGAAAAATTAACACAGTACTATTCACCACTTCATAGCTAACCAGTGCTGGGTAGCTGCAATAACAACAAATTTGTGGCACCACAAGTGATAAAGAAGCATAAGGTTATTTGATTTAATAAGTATTAACTACAGGGTTTTTGATTTCTATTCAGAAGATGCTATAATAAAGCTATGCATAAAAGATAATGCAGGGAAGTTGGAGAAAAATAGAGTCTTTTTGAACAGAGTATTTTAATGATTGTTTACAAACTGAAATACATGTTGAAATTTGATTGTCTCCCTGGAGTTTGGTGGAGTTTAATGAACATAAGTGCAATTTAAAGTGTTCATAAAATAATACTTCCTTTTAATATTATTCAGGTTACAGTCTGGATATGAATTTTTTTTACACGGGGGTATTAGTGGGGAAAAAAAAAAAAGCTATAAAGGTATTTCTTCCTAAGAAACCTACAGCAAAGGATGATCTTTCCTTAATACTGAAAAGAGTGTCATGGAAGAGATCCAGCTGCCACATAGCCTGGAGTGTCACAACCTTGCTGGAGAACAGAGTATCAGGTGGAAGATATGTCCTCCTCCATAGTTAGGTGCTCTAATTTTCAGTCAGCCAAGCCATGGAGTCAGGTTGTTCCTGACAGAACACTTAATCTCCCAGCCTGCCCCTTTGCATCCAGACAGAAGGTACAAGGTCCCCAGGAACACGTCCTGCAGATGGCCAGGAGCTATGGGTGCAATTATTTACAGAGGTAGGGAGGACCATCAGAATGCAGAGGCTTCTCTTCATCTGCCACTAAAGAAGCTGAGCTCTGAAGGCAGCGCCTCTGAAAAGTTCACATGGTTCTGGAGGTTCACAGGGATCAAAAACCTCTTCTCCTGTCAGAGAACAGTGTATATTCTACTGACAACTAAGTGCTGAGAAGCATGATTGAAACTTTACAAGAGATGGAAGTGAGAAAATTAACAATGCTGCCACACAAAGACAGACATGGAGTAGCCAAGGTGGATTCTTTGTGGCACTCGATATTCCTCAACACTCCGCTGTAACGACATCGTGTGTTGGGGCTCATATCATACTTAGGAAACTGATTTACCTTTCCCCGCTCCCCTAATTATTTGTGCCTTTATCGTCAAGAAAAAGGTTAGATGATTTAAAGATTATTTATGTTAACAAATACGGTGCTGTGATAGTGTAGATATCTCTTCATGGAGCGGATTTCATTCCTTGAAATGGTTGTTCCACTTAATGCTTGCAAAATTCAGAATAAAAGTGATAAACAATAGTCCGTCCTTTCATATGCTTCTGCATATATGCCAAATTCTTAGCTATTCTTAGCTAAACAATTAGGTGTTTTAGCAGCAACAGGTAATGCACTGTACGTGGGGATTGAGATTACTTGGAAAACAAAGCCAGGATGGAGAAAACATTGTTCCTTCCTGATTTTCACATCAGAAACCACCACATATCAGGGCATATCATGTACCTGGGGATATGCACTGGCAGGCAAGACCTTTTCCAGGAAAACTCATGACACTGATTAAACCTAATGCCTGAATGATTTGGCAGTGCTTCTTGAGCTATCTTTGCACTGCTGCTATGGGCTTTGTCTCAGAAGGAGTCCCTGTTTCAATCTCTGCCATTTGTTTTGCCAGAGAACCCATCTGTCAAATGTCCACTACTGTTCACTGCAGAGTACATTTTCACCACTTAGAATTTGTAAGAAGAAATGGCTCTGAAATTTGGGTAAGCTTGAATTAATTTTATTATCGGCATTATATTTCCTGGAAATATTTATCTGTAATGATGTGAATGAGCAGCTCTTTACAGTCTATTTTATTTCAGATTATGTATTTCAAATTCATGTTGTGGAAACCCAAATTGTCTGTTATAAATCTAAAGCAAAAAAAAAAAAAGAATTTTTTTTTGTTTCAGAAATAATTTATATACTACTCCCATGATACAGGATTTAACAAACTGTAACAAAAAACTAAGAGACTGCATGTTTGTATTGGTTCTTATGCAAAATAAAATAATTTGTAGACAGAGATTCAGAACAAACTAATATAAAATAAATCCTTCCTAACTGCTTCAGCAAGTTTTACCACTAGGTTTCACTTTGAACGTGAAACAGAAATATATAGACATATGTCCACACAAAAGTATTATCGTCAACAATAATAATAAAAACAATATTATCTGAGACCTAAAAATTGTTGAAGGCAAAATAGCTCAAATGATTCTTAATGCCTTTCAGGCACATCTGAATCAAATAAGGTAATTATTCTTTAAAATGCTTACACAAAGTCTGATTTGCATGCTAGTAATTGCTATGCCTTGTGGCATCTAGCAATTGACACAGCAATGATTTTAATTATTGTAATTTCATCAGTATAAATACTTCAAAGTTATGCAAATAGTACCTCATAATCCACATAGACAGTTCAGAGTATTTGATTTACTAGTCTTGTAAGTCTCTTTGTCTATGCAGTTTACTCTCAGATGTGACTGTGCATTGCAATTGAAGCCTTTCACTCACATCAAAGCTCTAAATCATAACAAGATGAGCTAATTTTACAAAGACTGACACTTCAAACATTAACTTGCAAATACAATTATAAGATGAAATATATAAAGGACTTTACTAGGATATCATCTGGCATGGATACCTGCAGCTAATCATATCTAATGTTTTCTATGACAGTGGTAAGCAATGATATTGCAAGGCCAAATGCCTTGGTGTGAACAATTACAAACAGCCACTCTTGCTTCTGAACAGCTCTGTAAAAATACTTCATCCTGTTCTACCATTTAAAAGTTGCATATTGTAAGGTTTGTGGTTTTTTAAAGCATTAGTATTTTTTTAAATAGTGTAGGGGAAACACTGTTCTTACTACTGTTTCTAACATGGAAAAATAAAAATAAATATAACAGATTATATTTTATCTCAATAATAATGCAAAAGTACATCAGAGTGAATCATCTAAAATTAATATGTATGACAATTAAGGGAAGGAAGAAAAAAAAGTTGTACTATCATTTAGTTCTCTTTTATTTACAGAAATCCCCAAAACCATGTTTTAGGCCAGATGTTCAGACTCTGCACATCACAGCTTTCAATAAATCTTAAAAAATTAAACACAGCTCTCTTCCTTTAGATACCAAGTTCTGCATCAAACTCACAAGCAAAAAAGTTGTATATCCATAACATCAAAAGTAAAAAACATTGTTGACTGACAATATTTTCAAAGCTGTCACTAATACTTGTTTTACAGAAGAAAAGTTTCAGTGTAACACTAGTTATCCCCAGTTCAAGATCCACATGTGCCAAAAAAAAGAATCAGACCTGTTGTACTTTTTTTTTTTTTTCATTTGGTTTAGCTTACAGCCTACCCTGAAGAGTAGAGGTAAACAAAATCAGAATGAGATCACCTACAAAGAAAATACTTCAGAGGTCCTCTGCATGCACAGGTATCTTGGAGGGAGTTTGATGCCGGACCTGACAAGCAGTCTATGTAGAGAGAAATTTTCCATAACAGAAAACTCCAAAAATGTCATGACAACTTCTTTATAAAAACTGCAGTTGAATTCCTTTGTTTCTTATTGATTGCATAATATTTATAATTTAATCTTGTAAAGGAGAAGGTAGAAATAGAAAGGGGAGAGAGAGAGATAACAAGAACTCTCAAAATCAAGGAACAGCCTTTATATAAGTAAACCTAATTTGGGAAAATAGAGATCTGAGGTAAAATATAAGAAAGGCCTATAAAATCATGAACTGTTTGGAGAAAGCATATAGGGAGCAATTAACTCTCATACTAAATGAATGAGAAAACAGCTGATGAAAACTAGGAGAAATGAGATTTAAAGCAAAGAAAATGAAATATTTGTAATGCAATGTGTCATTAAAAGGCAGAAATCACTGCCTCAGAATATTTTGAAGGCAGAGGAAATAAATGGGCTAAAAACGTACTAATTCATGGAAAAGGGGTCTGTCCAGAACTATAAACAATCTGGATAGGATGCAAAGACTGACGCAGGAGGTCTGTAGGGGACTAACTACTGGAACTAGAAAGATATCACTCCATACTCACCATTTCTCTTTTACTTGTGAAGTATTTGCTACCGGCCACTGTCACAGACAGGAAACTAGCACAGAGCAACTGTTCTGAGGCTTCTATGAAAGTCAGTGACTGTAATATTTTGCAAAATTACAAGCATATAAAATCACAAATGGTAAAAATTAGCATGAAAACAATGTATAGTATGAATATCTTAGAAGAATGTATAACACATTCTGTTTGTGGGATACATATCTACCTGTTTACACATTCAAATGTAACCTGGGCTCTCAGATATTGCTCCAGCAGAATCAAGAGGAAGTTGACATAGGAAAAAAACAAGATGTCAACATCAAGCATTTCAGCCAAGCTGTAGCCTACACAAATAAAGGATGAGCAAATCCACCTCATGTAAGAAAAGGGAAGAAATCACTTTAAAGGAAACACAGAAAATCAGACAGCAGCATGAACAGCTAAATAAATTCCTCACAACAAACAATGAAACACTGAATGATAACAATGTTGAATCACACTACATAAGAGCACAGTGATGGAAGTGACATATCAATGGAATCACATGTAAGAAACTGGAAACATCACCAACCAGATTTAGTTTTACATGTGCTACTAGCTGCAATTATTCCAGATATTAATCTTTATTTTTCTTTTTCTTTTTTCTTCTTCGGTTCACTAGCTCACACATTCCCACTGTTTTAGTAAGTTTCCTTCAACTGATGAGGAAATTAGAATGGTTTAATAAATTAAGAATTATTTTAGTGGAAAAAAGTAGCTTCCTATGTCTCTTCCGACTCTGATGCAGAAGCAAATACTCAGTAATTGTATACATATAGCTGATCGTTCAATATCTGTTTCTGTCCAAACTACAAAAACCACACAAGATTAACTTAATCAGAATATATCTTGCACCTGAATCTCTATTTGCTCACCTAAGTGGCTTATTTTTTTTCACAGGTACTACCTTCTTTCAGCACCACTTAAATCAATGGTGGTTGTAATTGCACAGCACTTAGTTCTTGATGCTCTGGATAAAAATATTAGTTCAAGAATTCACACTACTGTAAGCACCAAAATATTTTATATCTTACCTGAAATCTAGTAAAGACATAAAAAAACATGTAGGTTAGATAATTCAACTAATTTTTCATCCCTGTAAGCAGTCCTTCAAGAACAAATGCAAAAAAGACTGAAAAGCTACTATGGGAAAATTTTACTGTCATTATCTCTGCTGCACCAAAGGACAGAAGTCACTGCATTTCTATAACTCCTATGCTGGCGCTTTTCCAGCCCTTATAAGTTTTTGCAAAATAAAACAAAACACTTTTACTGCAAGACTAGTACTAAGAAATCAATATACACAAAATATAGTTTTCAGTCTCAAAATAAAGGATGCTATATACATTCTTGGGGTGTGATTTTGGGGAGGGGAAGATGTATAACTTGTTAAGATGTATTAAAAAACCCACAAAACCTAATAGAATCCAAGGTTAATTTTTAACCTTTTGACTTTACTTTCTGTTAATTAACATTGGGATCCCATCCAAAAGTATTTGCACAAAGCTCATTTGCTAATGAATTAAATAATCTCAACTGTTGCTGGGAACAGTGCATCCTTATAGTCTGAGAAGTATGTGTTCCAGAAATACTTTTCTTGTAACCATTAAAAGTGACTTGGAGCATGATTAAAAACCATGTAATACTAAATTCAAATTAAACACATTGGTAACTAGTTTCACATGTGTTTAGAGCAACACAATAAACCAGTATGCACACAAATATTTATATCATGAAACCAAAGTAAACAAGCAACAACAGAAAGAGAACAGGATGGAAACTGAAACATTACAGTCTTTATATTATACCATAGAGTACATTGACACTTATGAGAAGAGTTAGTGTTCAGTACTACAAACTATGCTACACTGTTTTATGAAGACTTAAAAGAATCTGTCCCTGCTGCTATGGTGAAAACCAAAAGTTGAAATATTAGTAATTACAACATCATCTAATGAAAAAACCCAGACAAAAAAAAAAAAAAAAACAAACACAAAAAACCACAACTGTTAAAAATTTAATTTTTTCCTCTCTCTACTCTACAAATCCCAGTAAATGTTTCAGGTTTTGCTCAAAGCCACTTTGGCTTACATCAAGACTGAGAGTTTTAAGTTCTATGATTCACTTATTTAGAGTGGGGAACAGTTGATGACCCATCACCAACATATGTCAGGAGATCCATGTAAAGCTGGTGATCAGTAATTTGCACTCTAGAATATCCCATGAATGATCTACAGAAATGTCAGAACAAAAGAAAAAAGCATTATTTTCTTACTGAAAACTCTCACTGAAAAAAAAACCAAAAACAAAAAACCCCAACAAGCCCAAACAAAAAAACCAACCAACAAATTGACCAAAAAAAAAAACCTTTGGACAGATCAATCTTTATGAAGGAAGACTACCTGCAGTGTTTTAATGTAAAAGTCATAAAGTAAATCAAGTGTTCCATCAGGTAATTTTCTTTTTATCCCCACTACTAGATACACACTACAATAAAAAATTAGTTGCTACAAAAAACATCATTTCTTTGCTCTCATCCATGCCCAAAAACTGTGAGATGAAAGAAAATTCTAATCTGTATTACCTGCAGGAACCAAATTCCTGAGGATTCTGTATCTAGATGGACATGTCACGCCCATAAAAATAAAATTAGAAAATGATTACTGCTTGAGAGATGAGGAGCCTTTCAGTTTCAGTTATGAGTTCTTGTTTGGGTCTGGTCTCAGTGGTTTGAAGTTACCACCATTGCTGCTATTTGGTGTTTTATTTGAGAAATAAACAATGGTGTTGATCCAGTTTATGATGATGAGCAAACCTCACTATGTCCCTTTTTAATAGTTTCCTCAAATTCAAGAAGACCCACTAAGAGTTATGTCCAAAACCTTCAAAATAAACAAAGTAAATTTAAGAGAGAGAGTAAAAGAAGCAGCATTCTTCCCAGCAGACCCACACTGTGACTTTGTCTTGTAATGGAAAGAAATGAAAACTATATAAAAAAAAAGTTTTAAAATGTATTTCTCAATTGACAGCATTTGTGGTCAGAAGAATTTCCTCACACAAACTCTCAGACTGCTGTGTGGAGTGATATAGGTGCAGCAGAATTTGAAGAGCCTTGATTATATTGTACATGTATTTCATGTCATAAACATATGAAACATTTAAAATATGGTATTAAATATGTAACAACATTTCCTGGCACAGAAAGAATAAAGGTGTGAGAGAGCAGTTTTTTAAAAAGCTTTTAAATAATGCTGGTAAGAAATGTCCCAACATAATAAAAATCCTGTCTTAGAATACGTTTCCCTTCGTAGTATTCTCTTTGTTGTAGATACAGGCTGTGCCTGAAAAAGGCACTGCTGGTTGCTTTAAAAAAAAATTTAACTATTTAAACTGCTACAGAATTATTTTAAACCATTTGGCAAAAAAGATGGCTACAGCTTAAGGGTTAAACAGCTGATGGTTATGAGCAAGACTTTTAAATAACTGTAATAGTAGTAAGAGATGCTTAGAAATTAAGACAACTTGCTATATAAATATTTTTTTTTAAATAATGACCACCTTATGAACTCCTTCCTGGTGCTTTCCATACCTTTCCCTTGACATTCCCTTGACTTTCTTGTTACAAGTTCTGAATGACACTAAAACAGTGCATACTACTGCCCAGTGTCTGAAGTATTTTGGATCATATCTGGAAAAAAAAAAAAAAAGAAAAGAAAAAAAAAAGAAAAAAGAAAGAAAAAAGACAGGTGTTGAAGAGGACTAAAGTTTGGAGATTGCTGAAAATAACTTATGCAAAAAACCTGTTCTTCTCACCATCGGGCATTGTTGTCCTTGGCAGATGGACAGATGTTTCCTATATCAGTCCTTTAAATGGACTAGTCTCATGATATCTAAGGACAGAGCAAGAAAGAGCTAAATCGGTGGAGAATGGGTCAGACTTGCATCTGTCAGCAGTCATCTGAAAACCTCACGGAATAAAACCCTCAATCAGAATATTGTTTTCACTTGAAGATGCAACCAGCTGAATCAGTCAAAAATTATCTTCTGATTGACTTCAACAAGTTTTGGACCAGTCCCTGAATGCCACCCTGAAGAAACAACTGGCTTGGCTTCCAGCACCTTCCTCTTTGTATATCCATAACACCTGTTCCTTCAGGTAAGTCAAAGAACACTGTGCCAAGGGCCTGCTCAATATAGTCCTAAAAGCAAGAGGGAAAGAGTGCGTGCCTTACCATCCTCTCTTAGAAAAATTCTCCCTGCGTGGCTGGGAATAGTGCTGAAGAGCCAAGCACATGTTATACATTTGTAAGCATGACTAACATATTGTCTGGTAAAGACAAAATACCAACAGCATGAGTTTCTGATTGCCCTTTGAATTGCAGACACTGAGGAAAAAAGGTAGTTTTGCCTTGTCTGGCTTAAGAAGTAAAGTTCATTCAGTCTGCAGTGACTCCTGGGAGTCGTAGTACGTCTCCTTGCAGGCAGGCTACTTCCCTCCGGATCCACCTGGAATTGCGAAGGCGCAGGTAAACAGGGTAGGGCACAAAGTTCAGTGGTGGCACGCCTCAGCAGGATACTAAACCCCATGGGAAACACTTGCCTTTTTTAATTTTCTGTGAGCCCAAGTATATGAGATCAGCTTTCCCAGTCTTGTAAGAAATTTCTCTGCGTAGTGAGACTGCACTCTGAAACGTGTTGAAACAAATATATTACATTTTGCTCTGGAACAAATGCAGGAGTTTCAATTTTTTTTTTTTTTTTTTTTTGGTCTACAGCAGTGACCCAGATTAGCCTTATTGCAGTTCTCTTTGTATCCATTAAAAGTCTGATATTATTGTTTTGCATCTTACATTGTATTACCAGCTCCTCTAACCCTGCATGCTGAATTCTCATCGGCGTGGAGATATTGCACTCTCTCACATGGAAGGGAATTGGCTCACACAAAGTTCTTTATTTATATATATGAGACAAATCTCAGAAAGGGAAAAGATAACCTAGAGATCAATAGAATGTTTCACTTTGGTGCTGAGAAATAGACAGATACTGGAAGGAATATTTTTAATAGTTATATTTACACCAACAGCAATAAAAAAATGCTAAGAACTCACACAAAAAAACAGTATGCCAAAATTTTTTCAGATACATTCTACACAAGCTTGGATGGAGAAATCTCCCTTTCCCAACACCTCTTGTGTTGAGCAAGCAGGATTAATGAGTGGTGGTACTTCTACCTGGTCTGTGAGGAGTGGCTAGAAGAGGCTGCCTGTAGCACTTCTCTCCCAACCACCCCAGAAGATGCCACAGAAGATCTAGTCTGCAATGCTGAATTACTGCACGCAGAAAAGCCCATGTGACCTCTTTAGAGAGCTCTACACAGCAGACATCTGCCTCTTCTGCTCTAAGCCCCATGCCTGCTATGGTGGTGCACGCATTCGTTCCCACTGGTGCTCTCTTTACCCTTCACTAAACATGCTTGCTTAATGCAGTCTTTCAGCTAGTAGGAAATAGGTCCCTTGAAGGCTGTCATTCCATTTTGGTAACCCCCAGGAACAAAACAAAGAGGTGATCTGACTTTCTGCTCTCCCGAGTTCACTTGGGATCAATTCTAACAACTCTCATAATGTCGAGATTAGGCAGCTTTTCCTCCTCCTTGTTAACAAGGCAATGACAAAAAGCAAGAGAAGTCAATTTTCTTTTCAAATGAAACTAAGAAGCCACTCTTTAATAAATAGAAAAGTTACAAATAAATAAGCAGGGATTCTGACTGGTGAAGCCTTGCAGTACTTCATACTGGAGGTACGGGCTCCTGGGCCAGGGGGAATCATCTTTAGGAAGCTGAAATTGGGATTCCATAGGCTTTAAAAAACAGATGCAAATCCCAGGAGACTCCTTTTTAAGGTTAAGCTTGAAAGCTGCCCTTTTGAAACGGACAGCTGCCAGCCTGACCACTGACCCCATCATTTCTCAGGACATGGGCCTAAACAATCAGGGAGCTGACATCCAACCTGCCTTCCCTCACGTGCAGCAGCAGGCAGGATCTGGCATCTCAGACCCAGGCCATTGAAGTTTCCTCTGAGCTGACTGAGAAGCAGAAAGCAGACCTCAGGAACCAGTCTGGAAATAACAAGGTCAAAATGACCTGTTCTGAAGCAAAGTCCTTTAAACCGTGGGCTTTCAGGAAGGCATTTTGCCAAGTCGCATTGGACCTTCCTACTAGCAATCAATCTCACCTGCGTTCAACACTAGGAAAAAGTTCTTCACCCTGCTCACTTTGGTATGAACACCAATGGGTTTCCTCCCAGTCAGATGATTTATGAGGTCACTAACGTCTCTCCCAGAGCAGGGCTGCAAACCCCTACTATCCATTCATATGGACTAGAAAACCATCAAGGATTGCACGGATATAAAGTGTAACTTTTCTTAATTACTGAAGTGATTACAGCAAAAAACCTATGGAGCATGACCCCACCACTTTGGTGAGTATTCTCACAGTGTGCGCAGAATTGTGCTGGACAAACCCTGTCCATGCTAAGCTAATAGCCAAGCTATGAAAAAAAAAATCAAATGGTATGTTTCATGCACTTCCCAACAATGTATCTCACTGCTTTTTACACAACTGAGCAGGTGGATAAAAGCACCTGTTCTGCTTAAAATCTTCAGCTTCCAACACTCCTGATGGGGTTTTCACTGCAGTCTTGCATAAAGGATGATTACACTCAAAAAATCTGTGGAGCATAAGACTAGATATTTTTGGAAAGGGGTATAGTTCATGCAGGTCTTCATTCACTAGTATGTTATTAAAGCAGATTTGATTTCAAAGTGCTCAGAGTCCTCATCTAAAGTAGAGATGAAAAAGTCTCCTAAAAGCGAGACCAAATGAAGGGAAGGTGAAGGGACAGTTTTCTGCAGGTTCAACCTGAGAGGTGTCCTACAGCTGGCCTTAGAGATGCAGGAAAGGGAGGATGCAGGCAGAACATGGAGTAAAAGTAGTTGAGAAACCATTAGCTGTAAGTGACTGCAGAGAGACTGACAAACACTTAAAATAAAAAACTCTTCCAAATTCTTGTAAAAAGCAAGCCAGTGGCCTGATCTTCACCACAGTCATACTATTTACTATGACTTGTACTTTGCAAAGAGGAATACAAAAGGAAGAACTGGGCCTCAAGTTGCGCCAAGGGAGGTTTAAGCTGGACGTTAGGAAAAAATTCTTTACTGAAAGAGTGGTCAGGCCTTGGAACAGGCTGCCCAGGGAAGTGGTGGAGTCACCATCCCTGGAGGTATTTAAAAGACGTATAGATGAGGTGCTTAGGGACATGGTTTAGTGGGTATGGGGGTGTTGGGTTGACGGTTGGACTCGATGACCTTAGAGGTCTTTTCCAACCTTAATGATTCTATGATTCTATGATTCTAATGACTCATCTAATAGAAAGCGTTAACTCTGAGAATAAACAGATTTATTTAAATTAAGAGTAAAACATGTAGTTGCTTTAAGTTAGTACCACCAGAGGAGGAAAATAACTGAGTTATTTGAGTCAGAAAATGTTCTTACAAGAATTTTAGCTTCATAGGTATGACCCACCCAGTTTCCACTTCTTTGAGCAGATGTTCAGGAGAAACAGCAACATTTATAAGGGCAAATGTCGGATGCAGGGTTACAGTTCGGCTTGGTATTCCTGTGTGAATAGCCAACCACAGCAGCTGGCCATCAGCCACACAATTCAAAGGCCAACTGGCAAGTTGTCCACATCTCCCACTATCTCAGGTTTTACAGGTTTTGATGGGCAGCAGGAGACCAGTGGTTTACTTTTACAATTAGCAGAAGCAGTATCAGTACTGTCTTAGGGTGAATAATCAAGGAAAGGTCTCTTGGTTCAGCCTTTTAAATAAGAGGTACCAACTAGCAACTTTGCTATGTCCCAGCTAGGGTCCCACATGCTTGTGGCTGGTACCAGCATCTTATATGTAAATATAATAAACTCTAAAGCCCCAGTACTTCTCAGTCTTACCAGTACTGTGAGCACTACACACCTCAGATATGTGCAGGTGCAGCTGAATGCTGCTGGATCCCTATAGAGTTAGGAACACAATAGCACAATCAACATTATGATCAGGGGACATAATGCAGCCTGGCTTTCTATTCATTTGTGTCTTTTTCTCCCTAGGAGTGTTACCCAACCCTTCCAACAACAACAACCCCAGCTCTACCCCTTGTGTTTTTTCCCCCTAAGTCATGAAACAGCAGTACTGTGGCATGTGAAAAGTTGTGTGTCTATTGCTTGACCAATTCCTGGTGCTGCCACACAAGATAAAACCACATTGTTTCTCTGGCCTTCTCCTTCAAATGAAGCTCCCAAAAGTTTATCCAGCACTGCATTTATTGGGATGTACTGAGGGATGTAGGGGAATAATTGACTGAGAATCTGGAGGCCAACCTCTCTTCCCTTTGCAATACGAATAATAGGTATTCTCTAACTGCCTGCTTAAAAAACGAAATCAACCAAACAAACACACCTTTATATTTCCAGACCACATTTTTAATACATTCTCAAAGACTAAAATTACTAATATTAGTTACTGAACTAATATTTATGGTGCACACACTCACTCTGTAAGAAGATAAATGGTCCAGCCTTTAAGTAATCTCACAGTGACAACCTTCTAAAGATAGGTATTGTTTTTAAGACATTATTTTTAAATTCTTATTTTTAATTTTTTTAAATTGTATTAACATGCAGAAGTTTGCACTGAATATTTGAGTTACATTTTCCTAGATGATAAACACCAGTGAAATGGATAGATTTTTCCATTCCTCAAAAAAAGAAAAAGTCCTGATTTGACTCAAGTCTCTTATTCCTTTAAATGCATAACAAATGCAGTTAAAATACAATACATTATTAATCATATAAATGTTACTGAAAAAATATATTGATTAATTCAAATGTTTATAAATGTTTGTTCAGGAACATTTTCTTATGTCCAGTGTTTTGCCATTTGCTGCCAGTTCTAAAAGGCTTTTTTAATGTTTTAACCATGAAGCTTGAGGATTAAAAAAGAATTACTAATATATAAGTTTCAATGGAAAAGCTTTTTTGAGTTCCTACAACACTGCTTTGATTAGGTTATAAAAATAGCTATAGGCTGGCAAATACATAAGAATGAAAAAAAATCACAATTAAGGAAATAGACCTAAAATTTATAGAGAATTTGGAATATTGAAACAGTGTTACTACATCTTTCAATATTTCTAAGCAAAATATATATGAAGAAGTTCCATCTTTACAGCATTTTATCTACCAGTCACAAAGAGAACTTAAGTGCCTATCATACTTAACACAATTTTCAGAAGTTACAGATCTTCTCTAATTTTTACCAAACGTTTATTATAGCTCAGCCTACAGACTCTAACCTTGATTAATACATTCCCTTCCCAATCTTTAGTGAATTTTATAAGTTATTAGAACTTTAGGCCATTTGAGTATGTACTTTCTCTAAAATTTACAATGTAAAAATCTTGTAGCTATTAATTTCTCAGAGAAAATCAAGATTTCAAGAGTTTTTGTGAATTTTTCTGTCTGATCAGCAAGTCAGAAACGATGCTTTCTGAGCAACCACAACTAGCCAGTATTCCAAATATTGAGTAAGACATTTTCAGTAAACAGACTTGGGAAAGCTGCATATAGTAACATATTTTGGGGAATACACCTGCTCTCTGATATATTATGTGCAGAATTAATTAAAAACATTAGTTTATTTGTGAAAAAAACCACTCAGGTCTAACTTCAGTATCCAAAATCAAACACAATATATATATACCCATTGTGGGTTGTTAGGGGCTTTTTACTGTTTCACAGGCGTAATGTCAACAAAACACTGCCTGGACATGTTAGGCAGGGCTGCAGAAGACATTGCCAACCGTATCCTGGGCTACATCNCATTTTATGATTCCATGATCTGTGATTAGCCATGAAATAAATGTTTTAGGAATTTGGTAAACTATGGGAAAACTATCAACATTTCTGAATCCTCTAATTTTGTCATTAGCTCCCCTTGTAACAACCACTTCTACTTCTCACTCCTTGGTTTTTCGTGATAATGCTTAGTTGGCAAACGAATTGAATTTGTAACAGAAGGTAAAGGAAACAATATTTTCAGTGTGGCAAGACATTTTTTTCTTCCCTTTCTTTAGGAGGTTGTCTCTATACATAACTGTTCATTACCCTCTAGCCAAAGTGCTAAAATAGTTGAATCCCCTTGCTCAAGTCCCTCAGTTACAATATGGAGGAATAACCTTAATAGAAGGATCTGAGAGAAAAAAAAAATCAGGCCTGTGACCATTTTTTGATTAAAAATAAGAAAGAGATAAAGCAAAGTTCAAAACACACAAATGGGAAACCTCAACATACACATGGGTCCCCTACCAGAAGAATTTATGAGTATTTGCACACAAACTTCTCATAAACCAATTTACACATCAGCCATGGTAAGCATATGTGCCAGTTAGGTGAAAAGTTGTATATCCCCTTTATAAAAAATCAGGTCATGTGGATTGTATTTATTAAATAGTTCCTTTTTTTTTCTAGAAATGCTATTTCAGACCCTCCAAGCAGTTCTAAAATTTACCAACATAACAGAAGGACAGCAAAAGTGCAACAAATAATTAGGTCACATATCTAAACACTTTGGTATGTATATGAAAACTAAAGAAATACATGCCTACATATGTGAAACAGAGATTGTTTTCAGCAGCAAATTTATGAGATGTCTAAAGTTATTAGTGAGTTCTAAGGAACAGCCTTAGGCACTGATTATGCACTATTCATTTTGCTGGTAAGTACTGCCTGAAAATGACCATCCTCACCAAGATCAAAAGTCTACCTTGAGAAGTATCCTTACTTTGATGGTAGATAGCAATAAATCCTTACGTAGAGTTAAAAAAAAAAAAAGGGAGGAGAGGAACAAAAAACCGTCTTCCAGCTTCTGCAATGAGAGTTTAGCCAGACTGAGCTCGGTAGCCCTGGTGGATTTATTCTGCGTTACTTTGGCAGCCACTTTGAACCACTTTGGTAGCCACTCTCATTCCTTTGACCTCTGCTGCCCATAGTGCAGTATTAACGGGGCAGTTCTGCAGCACACACTCAGTCCAAACATATCCAAACATTTGTTTCCTTCAGATAGCAATTTCTCTTATCAATATATATCTGCTGAGAAAAGACAACAGTAGTATAGTAGAAAGGTACAATATCAGCATCCTTTTTTAGGCATTTTTAATATGTTTCCTGGGAAAATCTCTCCCAGAACTTGGAAACATTCTTCCCTACTCTCACTAAAACATGTGAGAGAAATGTCAAGGAAGAGTTATTTTGTCTGCTTAAGGCTTTGCTTTTTGCTTATTTTTAATCAGTTTGATTAAAATGAACTACAGGTACAAACATCTTTTTTCTTGTGATCACATTTAATACTTGAAAATACTGAGTTGAAAAATAGAGGCCAGGCACTTGCACAATAAGACGTGATTTACTGTAACACACAGAAAATTCTGTCTCTGATAAATGTTAACACTGTAAACAATTTCTATATTAATGTTTACAGATTTCAGTCTTTTCAATCCCTGTAGATATCTATCTTCTTTATCCCAACAATTGTAACTGTAATAGCCATTTCATTTTCCAAAATTGCAGAAATATTGTTTTAATAGTGGCTATTGATATGGATATATCTGTAGCCAATATTAATGTGATTTTCTAAGATAAAAATCATTTATTTTAATTTTCCATGGGTCATACAAAGGTTGGAGGACATGCAGGCATAGAACATATACAAGATGATTTTTTTTAAATTCCAAACCTTTCTTACATTGTAAGCATTTTGTAGCAGCTCATAATTTAAAATTTTTACAAAGGAACATTAACTAGCACTATAAATGAAGTTTCCAAACAGCTAATTCAAATCAGCAGGCAACATCAGTTCCTAGGAATTATGCTATTCTAGGTATATTAGAAGTGAAAACAGTAACATGAAAATTAATGCAATATTATGTTAAACAATGTAATATGTCCATTTTGATCTTCAAAAAACTGAAATATTGATTGCAAGTATTTTCCGGTTGCTTCTTCTTAAGGTTATGATTGTACTATTCCAGTTAAAGAAAATTTCATCTTATTGCACAAACATTTTAAAACCCTCTCTAAATAAAGCAGCTCATTTTTCAGAAAATAGTACTTATTACTAATATAGTTCCTATGTGCAACACTGAGATAGAGATAAAAACGTATAATTTTTGGTTTTAAAAATTTGCCACGCAACTATAGATCTAAAATAAAATAATAATAATAAAAAGCAGGGTGCATAGATTCTTTTCTTTACACTTTTGAAAGAGGCAAATGGTTGAAGGGAACAGTTCATAATAGAGATAAGGTAAGGAAATATAGACCTGAAATAAGCAAAGTTCTTGAAAACAGTTAAGTAAAACAAATAGCACAGTAGGGACTGAATTAAATTTTTAAATGCACACAATAGAATACCTGTATAACACAAGTGATTTCCGTCTTACAGTCATAAATTCAACATACAGAAACAATGCATTGCAGAATGATGCACTTTATAGGGTTTTTTTTTCTTCCCTTCTTAAAATATAGAACTATTATGATTCTCTTGTGTGGATGATAAATCCAGCTCAAAATTCTACCCCCTGTGAGTTCTACCAAAACATAGTACTGAGAATGAGCTGTGAAAGAATGAATTATGATATGCCAGTGTTTTGTACAGTGTGTGTATTGAAGACAGCAAGGAGTGGAAGAAAAGGGCACACAAAAGGAGGAAGAAAAAACCAATATTTTAAAGGTAATTTAAAAAAAACACAATAACATTAAAAGTAATATTAAATAATTTAAAACAAATTAAAATCTAAACCAAAAAGAGCATACCTTACAAAATTTTAAATTAAATAAGCTACCTATGGAAAGTAATCTATAAATAGTGAAAGATATAGGCATGAATTTGGATGTCAGCTTTCAATACCGATATTATTAAAACTATTTCTTAAACTGTTTTTTTCAGAAGCAATAGCGCAATTAAATTAATCAAAGCTCCTATGTGTCAGAAACTAAAGGATTTCAAGACTTATTTAAGTTGAAAGACACATATTTGGACCTAAAAAACCCCAACAACCTAAAATAAGGAAAAGCAGAATAACAGGTGCATATTCAACATTCGAAAATATTGGAGACATTCACAATTTTAAAGAGTATTTGAGCAAGAGAGACTAAAACTCTTCTAAAAACATGAACCACTTGAAGCACTCCAGTAATTTTCAATTGCTTTACAATGTGCAAGCAAGGAACCTTGATCACTTTCACAATAAGCACTTAAGCTCTCTGATAATTTTACACCCTTATATGCCACATATTTCTAGAACCCCATCATTTCCCAGATGAAGTGATTTTAAAAATATGTGAAGTGCTCCAATAATTTTAAATTATTCTGTGCAATGCAAGCTCAGAACCCTGATCACCTCAAAATTTAAGAGCATATAAAAATTTGAAGTAGCCCAATATTTTTGAATGATTGGGTATTGTGATTTCACTTGTTTTATAAAGCGCTTCCATTTGGAAGGAAGTCTGGTGATAAACTGAAATATAGATGTTGGATAACAAATATAGCCATGTAAAAATATAATATTAAAAAAATGAATCAGAGAATGTGCTTATGCCCTCCACAAAAATCAGAACTCAAGCAATACAATGAAAAGGAAAAGGTATCTTGAATCCCCAGTTGCAAGCAAAGGAGAAAAGATGTGTCCCAAAATTTCAGTAACAAACTATATGTACAAAAACAGCTAACTTATTAGAGTATACAGAAGATACAATAAATCAAACATTGCACTGCTTCCAGGAGAGTTATAATTATTCCTATGTCTAATAGCCTTTACAGATATATTTCACGAATATATGTAATGAACATTATTTGATCCTTTTGTCAATACATAAGGAACTTACATGTATCTCACTTTAATCTGTGCTGTCTGGGTGTTTTTCAGGGTTATTTTTTTATATAATAAAATCGGACAAGAATACTGTCACTTATACAATGGATAATAACAAAAAATATGCTTTATTTCTGCCAGCAGTCCTATTCAACAATATACTGGTTTGCTGAAAAAAAAGTATTCTTATCTCTTGAAGGTTTGTAGATGGTTTACTGTTCTGAAAGGGCTTTGATTTTTACTAATTATGCACACAATTTGGGGGGCAAAAATGATACCAGTTTATGCACCTATATAAGGGAAAGTGAAGCTTAGGTTACCTCTTTTATGTTCATAACCTGTACAAAAAAATGACCTCCTACAGCAGGAATTTCAGCAGTGTCTGTCAGCTTGCATTTCAATGAATTCCCACACACGCTCAGAAAAATATATTGCAAAAAATAATCTCACATTCAGCATTCATTGTCCTCCTCTATACTATCCTTTACCTTCCCCCTTCTTGCACACATACAGCAGGATTTCAAATTAGAGAGTTCACAGACCCAGTGTTTTATTTTTCATTAAGTTCCCAATTAAAATTTAGTAGAGGTCTGGCAGTGGACAGGAGGTTCCTCTCACTGCAAAGCAGTGTCTTGGGAAAAGACAGACTATCTGCAGAAGAGGAAGCAGAGAAAACACAGAAGTCGCCAGGATTCCTGCCCTTTCCACCCAGTGCTGGGACCTATTATGATCATTGACAGCTATTTTGGTTAATGCTATGGTTTTGCTGTTGTATCACTTTCTGAGGAGCCTGAAATCCACTCAGCAGGGTGACCCACTTGACTGCTAAGGTGTGTATATAACTTCCATTAGGATTAAGGGTAGTAATGTTCAGCAGTGGAAAAGCAGCTAATGAAGTATGTAACCCTTCAAGCACCTTCTTTTCTAAACCAAACATTTCCACAAATAGGTCAAAAATTCCTTCTCAAAGAAGCAAGGGAAGACACTGACATCAAACAGAGGCCCTCCTAAGCTACTTCAGTAAAAAGACTAATCATCAAACTGAATGAACCATCAGGACTTCAACAGAACTCCTGAAGCTGAGGAAATTTATCATCTCCCATAGATAGCACACATCTCCTGCATTTTTTAGCAATAGTGGCATGCGAAGGAGAAATAAAACAGTTCACATATGAAGAAGCAGGAAATAGTATCAAGTAATTCTTTTTCTAAATTGATATCTAAATATTCTGGCCTGGCAAAAAAATCTTCATAAAAGGTTCAGGAATTTTTCTTCAGGTAACAAAACTGGAAAGAGAATATTTCTTCTTTCTTAAAACAACATTAGATTATTTATTGCTCTTTCTTACTATGCAGCAGCAGAAATATTTGTTTTGTCTTTAGCTCCAGCTTCTTGGTGTAAGAGAAAATGAAACTTTATTCCAGGAATTCTTGGCATGACTCAATAATGAGATTTTTGCCCAAAGTCTATCCCATCAGAAGTTTGCATTTCACTCCAGAAGATTCACTCATGAAATGTCTCCAACTTCCTTTTCCTGGCCCCAGCTTTTAAGGGCAAAACATCCTGATTACTAAGAGCGGTGTAGGAATGTAATTACTACTGGAATGAAGTTTACTTTAAGCTTCTAGATATGTATTTTTAAAACTGGTCAAAGGTACAAGTAAAGAAAGGATATTTTGTCCTCCATTTTACCCCTGAGGTTTTCCACATCTCTGTTTTCTCTTGTGTGTTGACTTTAAGTGAAAGCTAACTGAGTCAAGAGAGGCAGGTTGTAAAAGACCCAGTTTAACTTAACAGAAGGAATAGCGATAGGAAATGCAAATAATCTGAGCAGGGGAAGCTCTTTTAAATAGAGGTTTTAAGGAAATTTGATTTGGAATATGTTGGAACTGGCATGCCATCAGGATGACTCATTCTGCAGAAATACATCATGTTTCATTATTATTGCATAAGGTGACATATTGATATAATCAGATGAATTGCCAAAACAAGATGTCAAATATGTGAAATTCAAATGAAACAAAGTTTGGAAAAAGTCCTCAAAAGTGACTACATGTTATTACTTTAATTACATATCTTACTCCATTTTGAAAAGTAGGTCTTTCTATATTAGTACCACTTTGGACTTGCATTTAGAATGGCTTCCCTTAATTTAGCCACATGCTTTTGCATTGCAGATGACATTTGCATGGTCACCTGACCAGAGAACACCCTCTCAAAGTTCCACAACAGGGAGATATGGGAAAGGAAAGTCCTTTTCCTTCCACAATTTCTCATACCTTTTGTTGGGTCGGGGCACATTACAGACAGTAATTTTTTAATCTAGGTTTTTTCAGTTTCTCAAAAATTAACTAAGGACTACCACTTAGAATCATAGAATCATAGAATAGTTTGAATTGGAAGGGACCATTAAAGGTCATCTAGTTCAACCCTCCTGCAATAATCTCAGAGCCCTGTCCAACCTGACCTTGAAGGCTTCCAGATATTGGGGCATATACCGCTCTCTGGGCAACCTGTTCCAG
>VZTQ01014537.1:0-23989 GCA_013400755.1 Pelecanoides urinatrix
ACAGGCTGCCCAGGGACGTGGTTATTACCCACGCTGATACTCTAAGTAGCTACAGTGCTCCTGTAAAGAGAACACACTTTATGAAAAAAATCAAAGACAGACATGGAATCGTAACAGCATTTCACAAAGAAAGTTCAGGTTAGCACTTTGCAGTGACACAGAATTGCCCAAATTTTCGTTAAAAAAAAAAAATCAAGTTCAAAGGAATGCCCTTCCCTTCGATATTGTACGACAATGTAGGTCTTATTTTTCCAAGATAATCAGTGAACACTAAGACTTTCTCCTTTCTCCCTCTCTGATAAAAATTTGTTGTTCTTTGTTATTAATGCTAAAAATAACTAGTCAGAAACGTTTTGAAATAGCATGCTGATAGAATATGTCAGTCTATCAAAATAAAAATGGGTTGTGAAATTAGTCAATTTTACCAGAATTTTGTTATGAAACAGTTCCAGAAAATCATGGAGAATGCCATACAACATTTTCTAAGTGAAACATGGGACTGTGCTAACACACAAATAATATTTAAAAAGACAAAGCTCTAGTGAGACAAAATACAAACAAGGAATAAAAAAAAATCAAACCAAAATATTGCATAATTTTTAAATGCGTGAAAGATTCATGAAGTTTCTCCTTTTATTCCAATGTAATAAAAAGTCAAACAACAAAGTCCTTCTCCTAGCTAAATTCCCACTCTGCCATCATTTATCTTTTTAGTAGAGCTGCATAAACATAGCTGTGAGAGTACAGAGAAAATACAACAAAGAGACAAAGCAAATAAGAAATCTAGAAACAAAAATCTTGGTTTAGAATGTGATGTTTGGTCTGATTTTTCCCCCTATTACCTCCCAGGGGCCAAGACACCATAATCAAAGGACACCATTCAACTTCTGCTAGCTTGGAAGTTTTAGGATGTAGCAAAGGAAGCAGTAAATATTGTGGGATGGACACAGAACCCGCATTACTAAAAACTTAAACAGTATCATTGCAAGACTATTTCACCATATTATCCAGTTATGGTTTTATTAATTACATGACACAATTCAGAAAGTCAGCATACTACATAAGCAATAACATTTCTTCATATGCTCAGCTTCTTGGCATTGGTTACCTGTTGAACGGGTCTCTGAAAAGTACCAAGATCACCTCTGTGATAGAGGTTGATTTATCTGAGATAAATGTTTGATGAAAATGATTGGTGCTTAGATAAGGTCTGTCCAGGTACTACAGTCATTTCATACTTAGCACTGTAAGTTCTTGAACTGTATTAGAAGATAGAACTTCGACATCTCTGTATTATGTTATAGCTGATACAAAACTGTTCTAAGGTTACGAGTTCATGGTTAATGAGAGACAACCAGGAAATTCAAGGTCACCAGCAGCTTTGCAGTCTTGAACAAATAAATTTCTCTGTGCCTCAACTTACCACAGAGATAATGAAATGCTATCCCTGTTTCAATGATAACAGGACACTGGGAAGGAGGAAAACAGAAAGATCTAGGGGGACTCAAAAGGTAAATCAGTTTCAAGTTTTCAATGTTACAACTCAGATTGGATATTCAGC
This sequence comes from Pelecanoides urinatrix, assembly GCA_013400755.1. Classification (NCBI taxonomy): domain Eukaryota; kingdom Metazoa; phylum Chordata; class Aves; order Procellariiformes; family Procellariidae; genus Pelecanoides; species Pelecanoides urinatrix. The sequence continues at coordinate 1,562 of VZTQ01014537.1, forward strand.
TTTTTACTACTATGAAAAAGGGAAAAGGAGTATTGCCTTTAGAGGCACTTGGGAGCCCTTTTCCCATAAAGCTTAATTTAAGGCATTAAAACTATTTGGTTCTACATAGGCAGAAAGAGGCACCTAGGATGTGCAGGGATGGAGGGAGATTGCATGCATTCTGTTTCCAAAAAGATTTCACAAAACTAGAAGGAAGAATGAAAACCATCACAACACCATTGATTTAAATAAAAAGAACCCCAAAAGATAGCAAAACGTACTCTGCTTACCTGAAATGACACTGAAAACTCACCAACACTTAAAGGATTTACAGTGTGGAAAATCAAATTACTCAAGGTGACATGCAAGAATGTAACAGATTGATGACAAAACTGAAAGGATTAATTTAGGCAGAGGCGAAATTAACTAAGGACAACTTTAGCAGAACTCACCATTCTGACAATACGGTATAACGCAAAAATATAGGCAAGCCTTGCACTGGTGTGAGAGCTAAAAACATACCATCTTCTCTCATCATAGTCTCTATGACATCAAAGTACTCTGGATTCAAATCACTTACCATTGTAAAACAGACCAGGATCTTCAGACAGCAGGCAACTCAGTGCACCAAGTGTGGAGGCAGGACCAAGTTACAAATTCTAACAGTTCTTGCCTCTCAACTTTAAATTCAAGCAACTGTAAAATGTTTTGGGGTTTAGTGGCAGGAGAAGGGTTGGTTGGTTTGTTTTGGTTTTTTTTAAACTAGTAAGATCTTCGTTTCGTGCTTATCTCCACTGCCTTAAATTTAGATCTTCAATTTAATACTTAACTAGGCTTTGTGCCAAGCTCCACAGGCTGACCAAGAAAACTCTTTTCTGTTAGAGAGCCATCTCACAGCACACCCAAAGATTTCTATCCAGTTACAGAATTTTTAAAAAAGAAAAAAGTAATGTGTTGTCAGTTATTTGACATGGTATGGTTATGGTATGTCTGGCAACCCTTATAGCCAACACCAGAAATCAAGTCATTAAAAAACAATGTACATGTGTAGCTTCAATTCTAAACAGTAAGAAAACAAACCCCTGAAAGTTATCTCCCAAAGAGAACAGAAATCAAAGGCCAGGACTGTATCTTGCACCAGTTAATCTGTCCAGCAACAGAAACTACTGGCAAAGGAAAAATTCATCTGAGGTAACTTTCTGTATCCCATTCTTGCAGCACAGCCACAGATGTTAAATTTTGCATAACAAAAACATGTAACTAACAGGCTTGCTCAAACTGCTAGGCAGTTTAACGTATTAGTGTGCGGATACACTCCCATTGGCACTGCTAGTTATAGCACTGTCCTCTTCTCCCTGACTGCATCCTGTTGAACACAAATAATCATTACAGTATTTCAACAAAAGCATTGGGGCATTTTGAAGGTCAAAAAAGGCAAGAATTAATATCTGACAGGATTCTCATTGATTACTGCATTTCCTCACTGATGATAGAGAGAATCCACATGAAAAATAGGTGCTTTAAATACAATCTTTTTTCTAGAATAGCTCCTTTGCAGAAAGACATCAATGTAAAAGTGCTTGAATCTTCTCCCTGCATCTCCTTAGAGCCTGCAGACAGGAACACACACTTCACATACCTAACGAGCTTTACTGGGTTCGGCATCAGAAGAGCTTAGTATTGATTTGTCAGACAGACTCCACATCATAGAGAAATTATATTGAAATAATTGAAGGTGTCTTGAAGGGGAAACAGGCAATGAAAAAGCATACACTACTATGTTTTGCAGCAGTGCTAAAAAACTAACTGGAATGTTCCATTCTCACTGTTAAAACTAAGCAAGGAGCATAAGGTGCTACAGAAACTATTAAAAAGGCATCAGTCCTAAACACACACAAATAAATACATGGGAACTAAAGGAGAGAAAATAAAATGCACGTACAAAAAAGGTGGTCATTTTGTCATAATTCTATTTTAAAACCTCAAAAAGCAGTTCTCAGCTGCAATCTCAGTAAGAAAAGGTTTTGTGTGAGCTTAAGGAGAATGTAAGAAAGACAAAAGACAAACAGCAGAGCAACAAAGTTGGCATTACTGGCAGAGCAAATAGCAAGCAACATAAACCAAAAATCCAAAGACTCATGAAAGAAATCTATGCTGAAAGATGAAGATCTATGCAGGGCAGACAAGAAAGTCAATCAAATGCTATTTGAGAAATGAAACTGAACCAAGTTAACAGTCAATCAAGATGGTACACCAGTCTAGCAGGCACGTTCTCGACAGGTTCTCGAACTAAGGGAGTTCTGCTATCTTCAGAAGATCAGGGAAAAACACAGTGAGGTCTTTGCAGCCGTTTAGAATCATAGAATCATTACGGTTGGGAAAGACCTCTAAGATCATCAAGTCCAACCGTCAACTCAACACCACCATGCCCACTAAACCATGTCCCTAAGCGCCTCATTTCATACAAATAGCTTTGTTAAAGTTAAATCTCTTATCACTACTGCAAAGCAAAGCATGCAAATACAGTAACACCCCCTACTTAGTGATAAACGTGATATGCTTTACATTAGATCTTCTCCTCTGTTGCCAACCAATCCAAGAAAATTGTAGATTTTGGCCACCTTGTCCTAAGAACACTTTTGAACTGTAGCTTACAGGCAAGAACAAATACTCAGGGCAAAAGTGACAAAATAAGAAAATGTTATTCAGCTTCATGCTTAAATGTTAAAATCTATTTATCATGTAAAACAGTCACAGATACAGTCTAATAACACAACATACTTGATCACTACTCAGCTTACACCAAATAAACTGTAATAATCTTTTATGTTTAAATATAAACACTACTGTGTCTTGAAGAAACAAAAAAGGAAACAGCACGTGAACTAGTAAAGAATCAGAGTACCATAAAATACAGCTTTTACCCTGGTCATAAATATTTGCTCGTCCTAATTTTTCATTTATATTACTCCATCCTTTCTTGCACTTCTCCACATTTACTAAAATCTTGAAAAATTAGAACTAATTTAAAACTAGGAAACTGTGTTCACAAGGGGCACTGGAATCCTAAAATCAATCTTCAACTCATAACCTAAATTGTCCACCTGTGCCCTGCCCGTGAGTATTGTATTCAGAAAACATAAGCAGATAGGGATTATTTTCAGGTTCTTTTCTACACAAATTCTGACTGCTAAATTCCCTAATGTACCCGCAGAACTTGTGTACAACTAGGCTTTTTTAGAGCAACCGAAATGGTATGCTCCTTTTTGTTGCACAATTTAAAGCAAAGAGATAAAATACAAGAAAAAAAGCTTTCACATCAAAAGAACTTGGAAAGCACAAGTTAACGCAAGCACGAACTTTATACACTTTTTACCACATCTCCCTTGCTTTCCACATAGGGAGAGAAAGTTACATTTTGGGACAGGAGAGGAATCTGCATTAGTTGAAAAGCATCTTCACATACATTTCTTTATTTGATATAGCATTATTTACCTGTAGAGAACACCAAGAATATTCAAATACACAAAACATATGCAAAAACATATGCACGCTTGAAGTTCTAGCTTTCTAGGGCTAAAATACTACCAGAAGAATTGTAACATCACATTTATCTCCACACAACATATGCACCTTAATGCACTGTAGAAACTAGGTATTCTAAAAAATTACCACGTTCCAGATAGCTGAAAATGAAATTCAGGAAAACAAATTGTTTGGTAACAGGAACTACTGGTTACCAACAATGCCGCAAGCCCCATGTTTTAAATAAGGGCTACCTATTATTTTCTTCAAGATTGTTGTTTTGATTACTTAAACATTTTCTTGAAATTTGATCACTTGAAATTTTTTATTTTACAGCACCTACAAAAGGATGACATTTTTAGTATGCTGCTGCTAAACTGGATCTCCTATTCCTGACAGTAAAGCTTAAAAAAATTTTTCAATGCAATTGTTCCCTTGTTTTTACAGTGTCTTGGTTGGGGAGGATACCCAAGTGTCAGAGAAGTGTTATTTAATATCCCTATGAAACTAAGCCAACTATGTATAAAAAACTAAGGAATTTCAAAAAGGACAAAGTACTCCAAACATAATGTGTTCTGTAGAAACTTGGAGTTTAGCACCTAAAGTCTCTGAAGAGCTTGCTTCTTCTCAAGGGCACAGACACTGAGACTGCAATTAGCCTTTCTATCTCTAATCCCAGCTGCTGCATGCCACTGTGGAGTGCTAAACTTGAGAAACAAAATCAAAGGGAACTTGAATGAAGAGGCAGGGGGAATCCAAGAGGAACACAAGAGTAGAAGCTGAGACCAAGTAACTGAATAAGATTAAAGAGGACATGAGTAGTTGACAGGAAAAAATGTTGTTCTGGTTTACAGCAGATGAAGTAAGGATTGTATAGAGAATAGAGTTAGGGTTGTGGAAGAAGTTAGTGCTACAGTAAAGGGAAAAAAGTAAAAAAAACAAAATTAAAACAAATTATGAAATTGCAGTTTTGAGTGTTTTGCTTTGTGATCATAACAATCATTTATGGATTTTTATGTATTTTAATGTTCAGATGGATAATTGGCACTGCTATAAGCAAAAAAGTTTATTGTTTCAATCCCATAAGAGAAGGAATTAATAGCATCTCAAAGCCTGTGCGCAATTTTGATAAAACCCCTAACTTAAGAAATGGAAAACTTAAGACTTTTAAAGCAAATGCAGTGTATCAGTAGGTAAAAACAAACCTCAAATCATTATGTTGAACATGACACATGAAGCAGCATCACAGACAAAACTGCATCAAACTCGAATGAAGCATCTTATGAAAAATTTCAAGAAGAAAACATGGAAAATTAGTAGTTTCATCAGTTGTGACAAAGTGAGTGAAAACCAATGCTAACAAAACAAAGAACTACCCATGGAACTGAAAAAAAAAAAAAAAAAACAAAACAAAACAAACCTGTTTCACTCAGAAGTTACTATCCTTCATGTAGATACCATTCCTATTATTACTAACTAAGCAGGCAAAAAAAAAACCTAACCAAAAAAACCCACAAATAGATTTTGGGAATAAGCCAACTGACTCAGAAAAAGGAACTAACGAGTACAGAGAGGACTCCAAAGCTGGTTCTCTTTATAACTCTTAGAACACAACCAAGCTCAGCTTAAATCATTACAGATTCCACTACTGAGCTCACTGAAGGATTTGACGTGAAGGAACGTTAAGTTTACGCTTTGCCTTCCAAACCTAGTACAGAACAGTCAGTCAGCTTTGTGACATATTGTAGACATTATCAAGAAATGCTACTGCAATTATCAGAAGGCATTAGTGAGAAGTGTGATATGGGCTACAGACACCAAATTTGGCCCCGTGCCAAATATTTTAGCTCTGAATGCAGCAGGGGGCTTGCTTTTTTTCCCCCTCATTTTTTATTTTAGACCCAGAAATAAAGTGACCATAGCACCAAGAGAAGCAAAGACAGAAGAAAAGGTTAACCCTTTCAGAAAAGCTTTCACAGCTCAAATAATAGCAAAATATATGTCTGACACAAAGTCTTTTACAGGACCTGATAAACATGTAACAACGCATGAATGCCTGGAAAACACGGGTGAATTAACGGGTGATCAAGGCACTGTACACTCTATTAGGCCTGCAGAAGAGACAGCTAATGAGGAGAGGAAAAGTGTTCTTCACACCAGTGTCTCTCCTCTCAGAAGGCTGGTTCCTCGCTTTCTAAAGGCAGCTATCACTGCCTACCATTATTTAAGCAAAGAAAACATCTGTTCTAACATACACATCCCTCCCCCTACAACAAAAATAGATTTTAAATGCCCTGTCTTAAGTGCCTAGAATTACTTAAAAATAAAGATGGCTCTATGAGAGAAAAATTTAATTATTTACCAAGAATATAGAAAATTTTGATTTTTTTTTTTACGTTTTACATCTATGTATGCTGCTCATGCAAACACCTCATAAAACGAAAGAGCAAGTGTCACAATTTAAGTAGTTCTGAGCATTACTTTGCAGATGCAGCTCCTAAAGAAATAACATATTAGACAGGACTGGACACAATTAATAAGCAGAGGATGAATGCAGTGTGCAGTCACACAGCTAATCCCACAACACCAGAAGACATATATCCCGTCTTCTTCTCAACTGATTAATCCGAATCTACTGGAAACTGCAAATTGTAAAGATTTTTTTTTTTAATCCTTCTCTGGTTCCATGCCCTCCACAGACTTTTTCTTCCACATGCTCACCAAGAGGCAGAGACATGTATCAGAACTGATTCACAACCCCACAACTCCTCTTTCATACTGTAAATCCATTGTCACCAGTACAGAAACACAAGCAGAGAAAATGGATCAGGTCCCTCTTGTCTAGCGGGAGGGAAAACACTGTTGTACACAGTATTCAAATCAGCAAAAATTATTAAGAATCCTTCCAGAACCTCATCAGTAAGACTAACTTTTCCACCCTTTCTCTTCAGTTTGAAACAGAGGCCAAAGTCTAATTAATATTCTCCAGCTTTTATCATCCTTTTTTCCTCAGCAGACCACCCCAAGAACACACTCCTGAGCATGAACTGCAACCACAGAAGAGACAGTTACAGTTTCCCTATTTCCTTTCCTCTCCTATAGAGTATGGCTTCCCAGCTGACCCTTCTACTTCACACACCAATTTTCACTATTTCAGAATTATTTTCATGAAGCCTCCTATCCCAAAGAAATCACACCTGTTTAGGAGCCACGAATAAGGCCATTTTTCCTCAGAAATTATTTCCTTTCTGTCTGATTTTTCAGAACACCTCCTGTACTGGAGGTGGAGGAAAGGAGTAGTTAAGGCTACGTAATGACTGTGCCCCTTGCCATCTTTTCTAGAAATATATAGAATTAGTATAAATTGACTCCTCAGTTCTGCCAAAATAGCAACACTCCATTTACATCACATTTCCATTTACACTGCCTGTTTCCATTTCTACAGCAATGAGTCTGAATTTTGCGATTAAATTCTTTTTACCTCACCCACTCCGCAAATCAATGCACGAAGTACAGTATTAGAAGATTTTCCATGTTGGCTATAATTTCCATTGGAATTTTCCATGTTGGCTATAATCATACCTCTGCAAACTTAATGCAATGCCATCATCCTGAATTTAAAGAAGCCTTAGACCCTGTGAAAATTTTCCAGCATTTACAAAAAAACATACCTAGAGACAAGAAAACAAATAAACACAGCATTTTATTTGACATTTGGGAGGTTTCATGTATAGCTGATTTCTTTGCCGTTGGTCAATTCCTCTGCAACTCTAATTAAAAAAGCTCATGTAACCACCCCAAGATTTACAAGACACTGCTTACCAGCCACTTAGAGGCAGAACTGAAATTAGCAAAAGGAAAAGGGAAGGCCCAAAGCATCCAGCACATCTGTTCAACAAAGAGAAAGCTTCATCAGCTCTGGAAGTATGACTGAAGCTGGCTGCATCTGGCAGTAAGTTTTCTCCCACATTCCCATATCTTTCTTACAGATTGAAGGAAACATGTGTTACCTATACCCACCATCACATGGGTTTGGAGTCTTTGGTTTAAAGCAGTATAAAACACACTGCTCAGATGAACACCTACTAGACAAATTCATGGGAGAAAGATGAAACACAGGCTGTTAGCAGAATGCCATCAAGAACCGTGACGAAGAACATGCAACAAGTACTTAGCTGTTTTCCTTTTTTTTTTTTTTTAAACTTATTTTCAAGAGATACCTGTTTCAATCCACACTAAATTATACTTAGCATTTTTAGAAGTTGAAAGAAATTGTAAATTTTCTCCTGACATTTCTTTCCAATAAAACGTGTTCTTTGTAATTAAAGCTTCACCAAAAAGGAGCACATACTAGAGATTCAGAAGCTTTTATTTTTCTATTAATACAATCAATATAAGTAACTGGACATAAAGGAAGAGGTTGTAGTAAGATGAAATAGGTGTATGTATACAGGATGCAACAAATTAAAGGCTCAGTTTCTCTTTTAGAAGCCTGAGCACCAGAAAAACCTTCCACACATTAATCCAAAACAAGATTTATCCACGTCTACATATTTACTTAAGGCTTATATTTTGAGATTTAATTCAAGCTGCTTCCTGGCTTTTTTTAAACACAGCACGATGGTGTATGGCATTAAACACAACTACATCAGGTTCCCATCTAAAAGGAAACAGTTTGTGTGTCCTGTAAATCAAGCTTTGAAGCAAATTGTGTACAGAGAGAAAAAAAAAAACAGTTGCACCAATTTGGCTTTTAATTTAAGCATGTGCTGTTTCCCATTATATGACTGGTTTAATTTAAATACACCTTCACCTAATTTAAATACACCTTAAAGCTTTTAATCAGATTTACCTGCTTTTATCATTTCTACTTCTAGCCAAAAGAACTGACAAAGTCATATGAAGTAACGTTAGCTGACCTTTCATTGAAGATCACAGGTATTTCAGAACAGTCTTAACCCAGAACCTTTCCTTTTTTTTTTTTTTTTTTTTAAATATTTTTTCGAATATTCTCAGCAGCCTTTAAAGGAAAGTATCAGTAACAGATGAAAAAGAAGAGGGCACAAAAGATACATGAATTACTCCCACAGAACAATATAACGGCAGAAGAATTACTTAGGGTTTTTTTAATGGTAAGAACACATACTAGAAAATAACCAACTCATCACTTTTGGATGTACTATAAAAAGTAAATGTCGCCAAGCAGACAACTCAGAGACTTCATCTAATCAGTATTTACTAACAAGAATGAAACAGGGGCTACATTCCTTGTCACATGTCATATCATCTGCTTTCCAGCCCACAAATTCATCATACTACTCTCTAGGCTAGTTGCATGGACAACAGGGAAGCAAGAGGAAAATACGAAGACAGATTCAGTTAAGGGTCTAGTGAATACAACTTGAGTATAAATAGGATTTCTCCCCCTCCATCTTTCTCCAGCTGATAACATGTCAACTCGAACACTTTTGACCATTCAATATTTTTCTCCACCCTAGGATCAGATTCTAATGACAGTCATGAGGTACACATATTTAAAAACTATTTATTACTGCCTGCACTGCAAGTGTGAATTGGTCTTTCTGGTACTGGGATTAATCACTATATAGCTTTTAATTCTCTTAAGTGACCATGTAAGTATATGCAGGAGGAAGCAAGTATTCTGTGAAATATTCTTGGTATTCACTCAAAATTACTTTGTTAAGGCTACAGAAGATAACACAAAAAAACCCCCACACCTCAAAAATAACATTTGCAGAACTCAACAACAGGCTTTCACACTAAGGTTTAAGTTACCCCTTAATCAGAACAGACTGCTGTTCAATTCTTGTCAAAAGGCAGAAATCCGGTTTACACTGCTCAACGGATTACAGCAGGTTTAGCAGGCGGAAATCCGGTTTCAGTGTGAAGATCTACCTCCTGAAACTTTAAAATCTTCTCCTTTAAAAGCTGTCACCAGCAGTCCCAACCTGCAGCAGAGATTCTCATTCCCATTTTAGAATCTATTAATAGAAGAAGTTTAGGATTTAAGGACTAAATAAAATCTCAGAATCTGTTTATGGAAGCTACTCACTTTCCACAGGCAAATGCCATCACACAAAAAGTTAAAGAAAAGCCAATGATTCTTAAAAGACTAAGAGGCCCCAGAGAGTTTTAGGACTTCTCGATGCTACATAACAACATGGGCTATAGAGTCTACTTGTCTTCATCCACCTAATAGAAATTGTCACACTTGATCAGCACCGAGTTGAAAGCACTGATCAGAAAGGGCATCTTTCTGAAATGTCCAGAACTGTGCAAGTTCAGTGCATTTTAAACATTATCAGTGGTTTTACATTACTTAAGAATAACGATCCCAAGCGTAAGGAGGCTTTCCTCTTCACCCTCCTCCCATTGAAACATTACGGATGTAAAGGAAAACAAAAGAAAGGAAGTACATTCATCGTTGAGAGCGACTTGAGCAATGGGGCTTTCTAAACAATGGGCCAGAATGATGTAGTTTGAGGTGGTGCTCCATTTTGGTGAAACAGTAAAAAAGTAACTACACCCTATACTCGGTTGTTGTCACATGCTCTTTATTAATACACTTCCCGACCAAAAAAAAATCGAACATTTAATACATTATCAAAAAGAGTATACCGCTCGAGTCTGCAGTTCAAACAACATACGGTACCAGCATTTTGCCATAACCCACTCTCCATTTGGGGTGCGTCATTTTCTTGAGTTAATGAACGCCAGCGGAAAAGTGAGCCAAAAGCTGACTGAAAACGGCAATGCTCCCGTCTCGCCGTTCTGCAAAGTATGCCCAGAAAGCCGCAAGCAGACGAAACTTTCTCCCCCAGGTAATGGCCGTCTTTCCCCATCTTTAGAGCACCGCCAACGGGGAGAACAAGCCCGCACCGCTACCGCTGCTCCCGCCTCGCCGGCTCCCCGGCAAGCAGCCCGGGCGCGGGCTGCGCCGCCGGCGCAGCGAACTCCTCAGCGGCCGCCCCTGCCTGCCCGCTGGGGCTAACAGTCGCGTTGTTTCGAAGCCGGGACCCCGCCGCGCCCCTCCCGCTCACAGGTGTGCCCCCGCCGCCGGGCCCGCCTCTGCGCCTCACGGCAGGTGAGGGCAACTTCGAAACTGAGGGGAGGCGGGGGCCGCCCCCCGCGGGCACCGCCCGCCCGCCCCTACCTGCAGCCCCCGTCTCCGCAGGATGCCCGGCTCGTCCATGGCGCCGCTCCGCTGCCCTCACGCCGCGCGGCGCCTGGCCATACCGGACTGCCCGGACCCCGCGCGCCGCTCCGCATCCCCGCAGCTGCTGAACGCTGACATCACGGCTGCGCCGATTGGCGCCGCCCGGGCACGTGACCGGGCGAGTTGTGCACCCCGGTAACTTCGGCGCGCGCTGACGGGGCAGCCCGGGCCGGGGGGCGACGCACGACGGCGCCACAGAACCGGCCCGGCACCGTGCACCCTGTGAGGCCGAGGTGCCCCAGCCCCGCCTCGGCCGCGGGGGGCCGGGGCCGCCGGTCGCCCCATAGCGCAGCCAGGTCCGGCCGGTAACCTCAGGAGAAAAGGAGGGAGCGCGCCGCCCCCGCTTCCCGCCGCCGCCGGGCCCGGCCTGCTCACCGGCACCGCCAGGCTGCCAGCCTGCCCCGGAGCACGGCGTCGCGGGCCGGCATCACTCACGGCGCTATTAGCACCGTATCAAAATACGCTGAGGTAAAAATTGCTTAAATGCAGTCATTAGGTGGAGTGTTAACCCATGGCATTAGGATAAGCAGTCAGAAAATAGCGTTCCCATCATGTGTAATTTCACAGTCTGTTTCAGCTTGTTTACCTTGCTCCGTCTCATTTTCTTTCAATTCAAGGCAGGCAAGAGATGAATAATACCTTTTCGTTTACTTGCAAAATGCGACATAATAACATTAATAGTAATAACATACTATAATAGCACCTTGTAACAAACTAGCGCTACAGGATTTCCCATTTGAAGCAGCTGAGAAACCGCGGAGAGAGGACGGGCTGCCTCAGGGGTGCAGAAAACCGCAGCCACCAGGTCAGGCTGTGACCTTGGGCACGTCGCCCAAGTGCCTCGCATCAGCTCAGCTGGCCTAACTGAAGCAAGGAAGCTCGTCTCCAGCAAAAACTAGGTGCTGAATCCAAAAAGATTACGTCTGGAAACACAGATTCTAAGGAGGAAAAAGGAGGAAAAAGATATTGGACTTGTCTTATCAGCTAAGCTGCTGGTTAAACAAATCATTGATTTTTTTTTTTTCCAAAAGCTGTCATCGCACTATTAGGCATGGTATCATCTGATTAGGCTACGTCATTAAAAATATCTTTGGGGATTTAAGAACCCAGTAACAGATAAAATTGATTGGCTTTTATGTTCAAAAGCAATCACTGCATACATCTGTAGATTTACAAGGGGAAGTCTTGTCAAATACTAAGTATCAAGAAAGACAGCCCTATAAATATGCCTATGTATTTTCCAGCTAGGAATCCTCATCTGATCTTACTTAAACTTAGGAAGTCTTCAGAAATCTTCTACAAAATTTGAAGGCATGCTTCCCTCTTTACAAAATCGAAAGCATGAAAAGCCTGCCAGAAAGTGTAAACAAAAGTTGAACACAAAAAGTACTAGTATTCCTACTGCAAACATTTAAGAAAGGCACCAATTCCATTTCAGCTTTTCTTTGCATAATTAAACTTACTACTTCAACAACAGAGCAGTTAATATCCTGATTAGATGGCTTTAAGGAATTTTTCCATTTTGAAAGTCTACTTCTGTGGAAGGTGCCACCATATGTAACAGCAGAATCCATCTGTAGGATTATCCATGCTTTACTTAAAAAAATACAGGTATACCTGCAGATAGCCAATTCTAATATATATGTATTCTTTTTCCACTGAAAACAATGCATCTCAAACCACTGCTAGAGAACAGCAAGCATGAAGGAAGAGAAAGGTATGTTTCTTATTAAAGGATATAGATAGAGATAAAAATCGAGGTTAGTATTCACCCATTAACAGTCTAAGATGAGGATTATGACAATCACACCCTCAAATCTAGTGTGAAAAAAATATTGATTTCCTGTCAGATTGCATCATTTTGAGAAGTGGTCCATGTACATTCCATAGTAGTAAAACCTGCTAGGGGGAAAAGCATTTAGAACAAAAAATGAAGAATTGCTGAAAGGGTAACGCTGAGCAATAACAGCTTATCTGAAGAACAGAGAAAGAAAAGGCTGCCCCCCCACCCCCGGCTTTTCTTCATATGACTGAAATGCATTAATATTGTTTTACACCTTTTACAATTAAAAAAAAGAAAATTTAAGCACTCTCACTAAGCTACATTTCTCTGAGACCTCCAACTATATTATTTTAAAAAACAGTCCATTTTTATCAGAGGTACACAGCGACATTAACTGCACATATCATTTCCTCTTCCGCGTCTCTCCATGTCTCCAGCTCCAAATGCATCCATAACATCAGGTCAATGGCTTAAACTTAGCCATTACCAATTTCAGTTACAGAATCAGAACTGTATTTTAGTTCAGAAAGAAAGGAGAAGCTCATATTGACCAAAACTCTAGTGCCACAAGAGGGAGAAAAGAATATCAAACACTGATATATTTGTAGATTCGTAAGCCAGAAGGGAACATTGTGACTGTCAAGTCTGACCTCCTGTGTAACAAAGGCTACTCAACTCACTTGAATTAATTTATTTTTGAAGTATAACATCTCTTTAAACAGCATGCTGAACCTGGTGAAAACTTTTTCACTTTACAGAATCAAAATGAAAAGTGACTAGATCCCTCACCTCTGGGAAACAAAGGGAAAATGGAGTTACATTAAGTATATACAGGAATCTCCTTTGGATTCCTCCAGGTACTCCTCTTTTCCCATTTCCACTTCAAAATGTCATCTTTTCTTCGTTGTTAATACTTTAAACTTTCTCCCAATCAGTCTCATCCATGTGCCCTCACACCCTATCTTTTCTATATTTCTCTGTTTCCAAAAAGACACAGGCAAATGAATCACAATTTAAATGCTGCTGTGATGCTTCCAGTGAGGACAGCAAAAATGAATTTGAGGCAATAGCCAAAGACAGTCAAATTTCAAGGGTGAGAGGCAAAATCATACCTTTTGTCTCTCATGACACACCTTTCAGCTGCAGGGCTCTTTGCATTTATATACACAATCTAAATACAGATTTACACAAGTTTTATTTTAATCACTGAAATATAAAACCTCCTAATGCACAACTTATCAGTTCCTTTAAAAGTAAATAATACTGAAGTGTAGTTAGTTTTGTTCAAACAATCATTTTAGCATATCTATGAATTAAAAGTGTTCTATCCCATCTAGCTGAGAGGTCTATAAAGCATGCAGAATTCTATGAACTCATTACTTGAACAACAGCAGCACAAAAAAGTCATACTGCCAAGTATTGTATCACTAACAGAGCACAGATGCAAAAGGTCCACAACCTAACAAACCACCTCATGTATCACAGAAGTTATAATGGTGTACATGGACAATTTACAGAAAGAATTACAAGCAGGCAAAGTAAAGATATCACCTGCATGAAGAAACTTTCCAAATACAGACAAACAGCGTACAAGCATTAATTTGTTTTGCAAGAAGCTAAAGATCATTGATAGAGCTACCTATATAATACCGAAAGGCAGGAGAATGAAACAAAGAGAAGACTGCCTTCCAGTGGAAGATGAGATTAATCCCAAGTAGAAAATTACAAAACTACCTTTCAATGAAAAGTACATTCACTGCAATTATAAAAGTGGTCTTTTCCTAAGATTATGCTGCAATTTATAAAGGTGTATCAGAAGGTACTGAAAGGCAGAGGTTTGCAACTAACACAAGGCAAGTGTCAATTCAATTTTCTCCCAATCTATGAATCTTTTTAGATATTACCAAAGGTGCACCTATGTGTTTAAAATAGCATAAAGCCTGCTGTTTTTGTCTGGAGACTTTCATTACTTTTCAGTTCATTATTTCAGTAGTATTAAATATCAAAACCATGGCAGACAAGATTGCGGTATTGAAAAAGTTGTGGTTTAGAAGGAAATCCATGAAGTATAACATGCTCTTTGGAACATTTTAACAATACTCTCCTTATATACATATGAAATACCAAACTGCCTCACGGATTCCTTCACACCACTTGTAGCAGAAAGGTACACTTCAGTTGTACATGCACCATGTACATGAATACAGAGTATGAAGAAGGAAACTTTGTTTTTTCTTCCCCGTCAGGGAAGGCAAAATTATTTTAAGAAAGATGATGAATAACTTTTTCCAAAATCTTTCTCCCCTATAAATGCATCATTTGATCTGATTAAATGTGATGTTTCAGAATTAATTTTAGATACATACCCCTAAGTACATGTTTATTTAAAGCAGTGTCCTGGTTTCAGCTGGGATAGAGTTAATTTTCTTTCTAGTAGCTGGTTTAGTGCTGTGTTTTGGATTTAGTATGAGAATAATGTTGATAACACAATGATGTTTTAGTTGTTGCTAAATAGTCTTTACAGGGTCAAGGACTTTTCAGCTTCCAATGCTCTGCACAGGTGCACAAGAAACTGGGAAGGAGCATAGCCAGGACAGCTAATCCNTAAATGTGAAAAATCTAATGCTTAGAATAGATAACAAGCAATGCAATAATTGCCTTATATTCTGATAACGTGCAATCCAAAAGAGTAGGAATTGTTCTTCCCCAACACTGGTAAAAAGGGAGCTTTTAATTCTATTTTTGTCCATTGATAAGCTATTCAAATGACTGTTAGTAGAAGAATTAAAATATTGTAAGTGCTATATTTTCAGAAGTCCAGGCAAGTGGACACACTACAACTACAGATACCTGTTTTTACAAGTACAGGAATGGAAAAATACAGAAGTGTTTAACACTAATTCCTATGCAGTCTTTCTCTAAGCACATTAGAGAAGAGAGAAACAACCAGAGGATACCAGAGTGTGTCTCTGTTTGATGTTGTAGTTACAATGGTTTTGAAACAAACTCATGCAAACAGAAGCAGTGCAAGTTAACTTGCCAACCACACATATGTGCTTGCAGCACACACACGTGTGCAAAAATTCATGCATCAAACCAGACCTAACCTCTGTAGCCAAGTTAAAGATTTACATCGGTGTCTTCTCCATCTGTTGTTGCCTTCACATCACCACAAGTCAATCCACAATTACTATTTGTTGTGGTTTAACCCAGCAGGCAGCTAAACACCACGCAGCTGCTCATTCACTCCCCCACCACAGTGGAATGGGGGAGAGAATCAGAAGAGTAAAAATGAGAATACTTATGGGTTGAGATAAGAACAGTTTAATAATTGAAATTAAATATTATAACTATACTAATACTAATAATAAGATGATGATGATGATGATGATGATGATGATGATGATGATGATGATGATGATGATGATGATGATGATGATGTAATGAAAAGAAAGGTAACAAAAAGAGAGAAATAAAACCCAAGAAAGACCAGTGATAGAAATGAAACAAAACAACAACAACAAAAAAAATTGCTCACCACCTGCGGACCGATGCCCAGCCAGTCCCTAAGCAGCGGCCCCCCAGCTTTCCCCTAGTTTATATATTGAGCATGAAATCATATGATATGGAATATCCCATTGGCCAGTTTGGGTCAGCTGTCCTGGCTGTGCCCCCTCCCAGCTTCTTGTGTATCTCCAGCCTTCTCAGTTGGTAGAACATGAGAAGCTGAGAAGGCCTTGACTCTGTGTAAGCACTTCTCAGCCATAACGAAAACATCTCTGTATTATCAACACTGTTTTCAAGCACAAATTCAAAACAGCCCCATACTAGCTACTACGAACAAAATTAACTCTATCTCAATCAAAACCAGCACACTATTTTATCATTCTAATCATTCAAGTTCAAGCTTTAAGAACCAGTTTCCAATTTCTATAGGTCTCCTGCCAGCAGAATTGTGGCAACACATGATGCTGGATAAGGCTAATACATGACTAACAGAAAAAGAAGATATAGGAGATAGCTTTTTCAAAAAGTTATTACTGAGGTACAGCACTGAAGAAAAGTGGGAGAAAAATGGGGTTCTCTCTTCACCCTCTTCAGCCACTCCCCCCCAAAAAAAACCCCAAACACCTGACAGCATTGAAGAGCAGACCAAATCAGAGTAAAGAAATTTATATTCCTTGTAACTGGTATCCTGCCAACTCCCAGGCAGCAGCTATCTTACTACACCAGCAAAACAGCCAAACAATTGCCAACACATACTACTTTGTTGGTTTACTTTTGCCAAACAGCAGCTACCAGCTGAGCTGCTTTACTGGGTGTTAAGGGTTACTGTCCTAGAAGGCTCAACTGCAGTTCACATAACAAACTACTGTTTTTCTTGACAACACTGCACAGTTCTAGTTTATTCTTGTTTAAAATTCCAAAGCTTTCATACCTTTTAGGACAACTTAGGATTCTAGAATGGAAAAAGCTTAAATAAGATGATTTTTGTAACTCATAAATGCTTCATAAACATTTACTTTGCATACATTTCCATACCTACCTTTTTCAAGTTGCTCAGTACACAAGCTTAACCTAATGAGGCAAAGCATGAGCATGTTAAAAAAAGTTGCAATGGAAAACCACACAAAGCTAGCTATAGAATTTAACAAAAGGAAAACTGAAACATGACAGTATGAACCATACTGGCATATGGCTTAAAGGCTTTTTATTTTAAAACTGAAAAACCAAGGCTGCATCAAGTTCAACTCTACCTAGAGCCTTCAAGTTCAATGAGCTTGTCGTAGCAAAATCTGATCTCGGAGTGAAGCACAAACATCCTAGCAGATTCTTAACACAGTTTATACAATGATAACAAAATATAGTGTTCCTGTCTCACCAAAAATGCAAAGGCTAACATAAAAGTAGCAGAGAATCCCGATTCCAAGTTTCAGTAGCCCAATAGTTCATCTTCCTCACTGCACATAAGAATAACTAAAAGCTTCAATTCTACAGGGGTATTTGGTGCTGCAAATAGTGGTTCAGACTGTAGCTCCAAGAAATACATTCAGAAGTATTTATTATAAACTGCTCGCCATTCAAAGAAATAGTGTTTCTTTCTCCTTGCAATCTAAAGGCAAACACCAGGTTTAAAACAAAACAGAAAACACAAAGACACACGGAAAGCTCATCTCAAACAAAAAAAGTTCATCACATGTATGTTTTTGATCAGAAAGGAGGCTTATTTTATCCATGCAGCTACGGACACTTGCAAACTGAGAAGAATATCCAGTCTTCTAGGAATTACGCTTCAGAGCTGACTCTCTAAAGCCTTTCAGAGCCTATGGCAGTGTAGCTTCCTATCCACTATGAATGAAATGTGAATCAAATTCTGGCAACATCTTTGAGCATCTCCCAGAGGTAGATCCCACTTTGATTTTTTTTTTTGAAGACACACCATAGGTCTCAAAGTTTTCAAACACAAAAACTGTATATTGAAGCATTTTGAAGTTACTTTTAAGGATAGATTAGAGCATAAACTGCCAAGGGAGGATGACATTACAATTCTACAAAGGAGCCCAAGGTTATCTTTCTGAATGGTCATAAGAAATTGAGCTGTCTTTATGTGCCACACCAAAATAATCATACTCTGCATATGAGTGAGAAATCGTAACACAGAGATCACATTTCTGTTCTTTATCGTTCTGAAAACAGTTTCAGTTCCTTAAGGAATTTACCCACAATGTTTTACATGGAATTTCAAACACCCTATACAAACACACTACATTTTCATCTATTCCACACAAAAAAGTCTGTAAAAACAACTGTATCATGCAAAACTTTTCAACCCTGCTGTACATATATATCCACACCAAGCCTTCCATGCTGTCACTCCGCAATGCTGTGGGACAAAGGGATTTCATTAGAAATCATAATAGATACCAGATTGTCATCAAGTGAAGTTACAGAAGCATGAAAGGCAAAGCCATGTATGATATTGAGAGCTGGAAGATGTGCACATATTTCTTGTATCAGTTTGAAAGATCATTGTGGAAGTGAATCAAAATGAAGATACTCTTTAAAGAATTTTATACAGATCAATACTTAGCCATCTTACATAAATCAGAAACTTACTACCTACTGTTACATTCCCCAAGAGTTTTCTTTAATGCAATGCTTTTAATGTTTTCTGAGGAAAAAAAGGCTATGGAAACACACTATCCATCTGCCTCTTGTTCCTTCAACTTCTGAAAGCTTGGTTGCTCTGTGAAGTGTCACTGAAATTGGCTTCAGCATTGGTAGTGAGACATTTCATGAAAATTAGCAGCCAAAATTGACAGACCCACACTTATGCTGTCACTGAGATAAGGGCAGCTGTAATCCACCTGAAGAAGCAAGATACCTTTTTAGTCTGTATGTACAGACTAAAGTACAGAACTGTAGCTCTACAATATATACAGCAAGAATTTACTCTTACACAACCACAGGAAGTGGGTCAAGATTCAAGATACAACTTTCAAGATTAACAGGAAAGCATACTTAAGATGTTCAATTGTTGAGGGAATATAGGCCAGTGTCTTGGTTTAACCCAAGCCGGCAACGAAGCCCCACACAGCCACTCACTCATGCTCCCTTGTGGATGGGGGAGAGAATCAGAAGAGTAAAAATGAGAAGACTCATAGGTTGAGATAAAGACAGTTTAACAGGTAAAGCAAGAGCCGCACACGCAAGCAAAGCAAAACAAGGAATTCATTCACTACTTCCCATCGGCAGGCAAGTGTTCAGCCATCTCCAGCAAAGCAGGGCTCCATCACACGTAGCGGTTACTTGGGAAGACAAACGCCATCACTCTGAACATCCCCGCCTTCCTTCTTAATCCCCCCAGCTTTATATGCTGAACATGATGTCACATGGAATATCCCTTTGGTCGGTTGGGGTCACCTGTCCCAGCTGTGTCCCCTCCCAACTTCTTGTGCACCCCCAGCCTGCTCGCTGGTGGGTGGGGTGAGGAGCAGAAAAGGTCTTGACTCTGTGTAAGCACTGCTCAGCCATAGCGAAAACATTCCTGTGTTGTCAACACTGTTTGCAGCACAAATCCAGGACATAACCCCATACTAGCTACTATGAAGAAAATTAATTGTATCTCAGCCAAAACCAGCACAGCCAGCTTTATCACAAACTATCTGAATAGGGTAATGAAAATCCACCACTTGGTTCTCATGATTTATTTTCCAAGATCTCATTTACCAATAGAAGCTATGCAGTGATATTACATGAACTTGCACATTACTTCAGGAAACAGGGAAAGCAATTCTCCCAATTTAGTGTGTTAGTAGCTAAAGGTGCCTTGTTTAAAATTATAAGATTGATAAAGACAATTCATTAATAATTATTAGCATACTTACAATTCTGAGAAACTAATTAATTTAACAGAATCAAGGAACATCCATTACATCTTCATCAACTACTAATAAGATATAATAATTCATGTGCAATTTTAGACACTGTAAATAATACACATTTTAATATTCAAAGTGTAAAAAGTTACCGTATTTCATCTACATAGCCATTTACGCCTCTGTATACATTTACCTAATGTCCCTTTTAAGGGCTTAGAAAAAGTATGGAATAAATGCTTCATGTGAAACCAACAACTCCCTTTCAGGGCTCAACATGATAACCAGTACCCCTCAGGAAAAGAAAACAAACATGCTTCACCAGCCAAATGTTTTCAAGACACTGCTTCCTATGAGTCCCCAGCTACAGCACTGAGAAGGCATTGCTGGCCTGATGACAAAATTGTGAGCTCTTAGCAGATTTTCCTATATCCCTCTTCAGTATTACAATCCTGTACAATCTTTCAGTATTACAACCCTGCACACAGCAAAGCACATTGCTCCTTTTACATCTCTTATGTATTTCAGAAGTAAAGACTTTTGGGCAATATACACTGCACAGATTGAGAGAGTGCTATTCAATTTGTGTTCCCATTCACCGCATTACACAAAAACAAGTTCAGATAAGCCACGCTGGTTTGCTGTGTATCCAAGAGAGCACTCCAGCTACTAGATCCAGCAATGTGTTAAGAGAGATTTTACTGTTCTTCTGAGCCACTGTATATTACTTAGAATACACATCACGAGCAGGGAGAAATTCAAGATTCCTTAGTTTGCAAAACTCTAATTCTCTTCTTCTAGAGCAGACAAATCTACAGAAGCAGCAAGCCATAGGTCAGTGTAGGAGTGTAACAATTTCTTACACATAAAGAAGTACAGTTGACTCTGGTTGTTTCTTAAAAAAACAAAATACTATTGGTTTTCTAATTATGTCTTAAGGTTCTTGAAAATAAACTGCTTCTTCATACTAAAGCACATACACCTAAAAATATGACAGAACTGGATATAGGGATATGCACCAGAATAAGGTATATTGTGATAAAAGAAAAAAGCAAGTAGAATGTTTTCTTGCTTTACTGAGATGAAAACAAAGTTGATGCTAAAAATCATCAGTCCACTGTTACAGTGTACAGAACAGTGGAACAAACATGGTGACTGCATCTCACCAGTAAAGTCAGAACAATTTAAATCACTGTTGTATTAGCCCAAGGGCGGGCTTGCAGGAATATTAGCAGGTAAGGTAAAAAAAAAAATCAAAGTCCACATTCCCACCTGCTTCCACAGGACAGAAGTGCAATTTACAAGAAGACATATGATTCCACATGAATGTACAAGAAAGTCTGACTAAAACCCAGAGGTACAAGTACCCAGCAGCATGTGCCAAAGCCAAACTGTGGCAGTCAACCCACATAAAGTTTTGTCAGTAAAACTGCATCTGCTTTTAAACGTAGAAACATAAGAGATCAAAGGTAGCAGCGCATCATCCAACACAAAAGTAAACTCTGCAATATGTTAAATTGAAAAAATGCCTGCCGAAAAATCGTTGCTATATACCTTTGCTTGGTTGGAACTAAGAAAAATTGAAGAGGAGGAACTTCCATTCCCACCAGAGAGATGTGAATGAACTACATTTCCCCACCCTGCTCCAGTGCCTGTAAGTTAGCAGTGTCATTCAACTAGTTTGAGTCTCTAAGAGTTATAGCTACCATCAGAACCAGCTGAGTACTTCAGCTTGAGGGATGAGCTGTCTGCTTCCATGCTCTGCTACATTACAATCACTTTGCATGTACCATAGGCACAAGAACATGTAGACATACAGAGAGAAAAACAAAAATGTTACTTTATCAAGTTAAAAATGTGCCCTATCTAGTTATCCCTTAATATAAGGATACTGCCCCACAGCAAAAAACTGAGCAGAAAGGAATATACCTCATCAGCAAAGTCCACCTTTTTAGGCCAATCTTCACTAGGAATTTCAAAGAGTATTTGCATGTCTGTTAACTGAAACTGCCACAGCAGAAATCAAGTTTTCTAGAGTGATAATTACTCTCAATCAGCATCAGGGAAAAAAATTTTACAATGCTTAAGATTAAGTTTCGTGACAATATATAGTTTCATTATTAAAATTCAGATCAGTGGAGCAGTACCTTATCCTCTACAGCATTTTTTTTTTTAAAGTTAATCATCTCATCCTAATTATGCATAGGTAGCAAATTCCTAAGACTGCTAAGAAGAGTCAAGAGAGGTTGTAACTGCCCCATAAGGACTCCAAATAACACCCAACCTACTGCTACCCACCTAGGCAACACAGGGAGCACTAATTCTGAGGTTATCAACACCTTTTACTATGCCTTCAGATCCTGAATGCAGACAGAAGAAGTGTATACAACAATTTTCCTACACTTGAATGGTATTCCCCCATGCCTACTTTATCTCATTTGTTTTAAAGTCAGAGCTGTGAGTGACATTAGTTTAAAATTTTATCACATACTTCCAAGAGTGGAAATCAGACCATCAACAGCAGA
>VZTQ01014538.1:0-62500 GCA_013400755.1 Pelecanoides urinatrix
TGGCCAGCTGGGTGCTCCGCCGGTCGTGGTGCAGCAGGTATCCCCCAGCAACAGCCAAAGCATCAATGGGCCATTAACGCTCCTTTCACCGAAACACAGCGCACCCCCAAGCTATAGGGAAGAAAGTTAACCCTGTCCCAGCCGGAACCAGGACAGTGTGATCAATAACCATAAACACTTTCAAATGCAAAATCAGAATTGTATCCAGTCTTGGTTGGAAATACAAGCCATATAGCATCATTTCTCTTCTCTGTCTGCATGATCAACGTTCCTAGGGTGAAGTTCATCTCTCATAACATTAGGGATATAAAATGTAGGTGTCTACATCAGAGCTAATCATCATCAACTCTTTCTCTAGTCAGAGCAGAAAAATATGCACTTTCAGGGCACAAGCTGTCTAATTAATTTTAGACACGTGCTTTAGGTTAAGATGAATCATTTCCTCAAAGTGCCTGCTCTTTCCACTGACAATAAAGGAAGTTAAGACAACTAGATGATACATAAATGTTTACCTTTATCACTCACCCTACAAGACAAGTTTTGAGAGAATACACTGAAAAATTCTAATGTTTTTTTTTCAAAAATATTCTGTATTGTTCACATTAAATCCAGGAATTCTACAGTCATTTCTACATGCATTTTCTAGGAGCAAGCACAGGAGCAAATCTGGTTAATCATTTGCAGTATTTACTCATTTTGACTGTGGCAACTATGGACATGTATCTAACATAACAGTTGCAGGTTGATCATGTGCTTGTTTAATTGACTGATGTGTTGGAATGATCGTCACAATTTGTGTTACGAAACCAAACCAGGGAACGGATCACTAAGGGTGTTAATTGCCAAAGCTACGTCAGCTTTCAAGAGCTCGACGGGAGCTGCAGTGATTTGCCCAAGCTGAGAATCTGGTTATCAGATCACATACATCTTAAATCATGTCAGTCCACTTACATTCAAACTGTGATACTGTATTTATTTGAAAATTTGAGTTTTTAATCTATATCAGTTTCCCTGTAATGGGAAGGCAAACATATTTTCATTACCATGCATTGCTGAAGGAGTAAAATGTAAAAGCATTACTGGTGTCAGGGGTCGCATACCTATTGAAGCCATTGAATCAGCAGGGGTTTGAACCCTTGTATTCAATGCAAAAAAAAAGTCTTGATAGCACCCTCCCCACATGTGTTGAGTTGGTGATAGGGAAAAGTGTGATTTCCCCCTCTGCTGCCCCCCAATAAAATGGTAGCAATGGTATCTAATCACTGATTTTAATAGGAGTTTGATTGAGTCCAAAAAAAGCAATTCATTTATATGAAGGGTGACAAGCTGGTCATGGCTTGGGGGGGTGGTGTCTTCTGGGATTTGTTTAGCTTATGTTTTGCTTTTTAAATAAGATCATTTTAGCTACAGACTATAAATACAAAATAGAGGTTGGGAAACAAGAAGAACAGAAGGATAACAAATTGCTTATTCACTTTTGTCATGGTTTAACCCCAGCCGGCAACTAAGCCCCACACAGCCGCTCACTCACTCCCCCCGGGTGGGATGGGGGAGAGAATCAGAAGGGTGGAAGTGAGAAAACTCCTGGGTTGAGATAAAGACAGTTTAATAGACAAAGCAAAAGCCGCGCACACAAGCAAAGCAAAACAAGGAATTCATTCACTGCTTCCCATCGGCAGGCAGGTGTTCAGCCATCTCCAGGAAAGCAGGGCTCCATCACGCGTAACGGTTACTTGGGAAGACAAACATCATCACTCCAAACGTCCCCCCTTCCTTCTTCTTCCCCCAGCTTTATTTGCTGAGCATGACGTTATATGGTGTGGAATATCCCTTTGGTCAGTTGGGGTCAGCTGTCCCAGCTGTGTCCCCTCCCAGCTTCTTGTGCACCCCCAGCCTGCTCGCTGGTGGGGTGGGGTGAGGAGCAGAAAAGGCCTTGACTCTCTGTAAGCAGTAACGAAAACATCCCTGTATTGTCAACACTGTTTCCAGCACAAATCCAAAACATAGCCCTATGCTAGCTACAATGGAGAAACCAGCACAACTATATTATTTTAAAATAATAAAATTAAAACAGTTCTGACAAGATACTTATGCCACATCCCTTCGATTTTCTCTTCCACTCTGCTGTAGAAGCAAAGTAGGAACAACAGAACCGGGAATCAAGCATTTCCAAGTCTTAATCCAGATGTAGATCCTGGTTCCTTGGGTTTCTTTGGCCAAATTATTTAGTCCTTCAGCAGCTCTCACCTTCAAAATGTGATAATAATTATTTTTTGCTGCACTGGAAAAAGGGGCTGCAAGGCTTAGTGAATGTTTGTTCTGTCTTTTGAACATGAGGAGCAATCCATGAAGGCAAGAAGTTGCCAACTCTTCAAGACAGGGCCTAGAGCTAAGATTTCAAAGCAGGAAAGGAGGCAAATCTATAAGTTTCCCGTTATGTATTGAATAACCTGCACCGCATGGAAAATTTTTGTCTGTATCTTATTTATTCATTTGGAAGGAAGCTAAAATGATTTGTGGAGATGAGTACATGAGGAGAAAAAAACTCACATATTTGGGGTGCAAGCAGACTTTTTCTAAATGAGTGGTAAACTATCAAAAATAACAGTTAAAAGGACTCTTTACTGGTTTTAAATGCAAGCTGCATGTTGCAGGTATTACTGTTAGTTTCTTTAGTAAAAACAGCTTTAATCTGTAATGAAACTATTAACACCATTTTCTACTGATGAAATACTCTCTCCTCATTTTTGATTTTCAGCATAGTAGATAAGAAGTATCCCCTTATAGGAATGGCAATAATATTGATACAAGGCGTGGGTTGACATAGTTTTTTTTTTAAACCCTGTTGTTGATCTTGCCACATCAGGACTGTAGGACCTGCACATCATGGCTGTTCCCTTTTTGCATCACTTGCTATATTTTGGTTAAATCCTCAAGGGCAGCCTCTCTGTCCGTTCTTGCTCTGTCCTCGCTCATACCCATTCCCAAAGTCTTTAGCATATTACTAAGAGCTGAATAACAGTCGTAGTACTTGACCAGCTCAAGGGCAAACAGCTTTGATGCCAAGAGATGAAAACCCAGTTTGATTCATAAATTCCACACTTACTTAAAATGAAAAGGTACATCAGTAGGTAGGGTTGTAGCTAATGTGTGACCTCCTCCTTCTGAATTTGTATCCCATAGATAATTGCTTTATTTGATAAAATAGTATACTACACTAACATTTTCAATCATATGGAAGACACTCAGATTACCTGTTCATTACTCACTTTCATTTTAACTTCTTCCCATGTTTAAGCACCTGGAAAGTTACAGCTACCTTATTGGAGAAAGACTCTCAACATTATATTGCTGATGTTATATATTTCAGGATTCTTATCTATCTGGCTATGAAAACACCTTTCTAGAGAAAACAATATGACTTTGTTTTTTTATTTTTTCTTTCTTCTTTCTTATTTCTCTCCCACAGATTGTGAGTGTGGGAAAGCATGTTAAAGGATATCATTATATTGTTGCCAACCTGGTAAGATACTTTTCTAGAATTATATCCCTGCTCGGTAAGTGAAACACTCAGTTTTGCTTTGAAGTTAGAGCACTTCACACAACATTTGCCATTTATCACTAATATGTGGTTGCACATAACACATTCTTTATGGTGCGTAAAAAGACTTGGTTTTGTTGTTACAGCCACCTAGACAAGAAGGGCACAATGTTACCCTCTTAAATTTTATCTAAATCAATGTACCGTAAAGGACTGCTAAGTGTGTCTTGTGGCTGAATTAGAATTTACAGAACTACACTATGATTTTTGACTCATCTTTTTAATATTACTAACATAACAATTCTCGAAGTAACTTTTCTACATTCTCCAGAGAACATTCATTTTGCTGTAAGATCAGCTATTTCCAGTCAAATTACTAGTTCAGTATTTTCACTCTAAGTCTAAACTGCACATTCACACAGATAATGTTCAGAAGAGGGCAAAGAAAGAGTAAATGCAATATTTTATTATTAAAATAACCCATTCTTTTAGCCGAAATACCTTCCTGGCCAAGCACAGTGAATGTAGGACAGAGTTTAATGTATGCTTTAAATTGTTTTCTTTTTACTCTCCCTCAAGGAATTTTGGTTGACATGAAATATTTTATTGTGCTTTGCTGTACTTGTACCTTAACTCAAGATCACTTCAGATTATTTTTAAAACCTCAGGCATTTTACATGAGACATATCTATTCTCTTAGGTTGTACAAATTAGATTTTCAGCATTACAAATTTATAGTTCCCCAAGTAACTTTTCCCATGCAAAATAGTTGCTGTAAACAAGGAACCGGATGTTGCAGTGAACTGCTAGTGGCATATACAGTGGAGGCAGGCACATCTACTCATCTACTTCAGCAGGGCATACGTTGCTATCTATTGGCTGTTCAGTAATGTGGGTAATATGACTTCCTGTTGCGTCACCTTTTATATTTACTGTCCTTCAGGACATGAATCAAATCTCTGTCCTTAACAGTTTTTTTTCACTGGGGTATTGGGTCAGTACCCCACAATTTTTTTTTCTTAAATCTTTCTTTTTTAAATTAAGTGTGATAATACACTTCTGTTTGCAATCATAAATGCCGATCAGAATTTAAGAAAATAAAAATAAGATACCTCTGAGCTAGCATTAAACATAGCAGCTAAGAAAGGAGCAGAAAGATTCATGCTTGCTTCTTAGCTTGCTTTAGCAGTTTGCATTATGCAGTTTTTGAAGTTCAGTTATGTCTCTAAAGGCAACTTTTACTAAAGAATTGGTCTTTATACATGCTGAACAAATTAGCCTGAGAAACTAGTAAGTCAGGAATTGTATGTATTTTATTTTTTCTTTCAATGTTGGGGGTTTCTTTAAATATATAGCAGACCTGAGAGCTACCACCAGCATATTTCACAAAAGTATGATTCTGATGTTATATTTTCCTTGCACAAACAGTGAGATCCTCATGCACTGTCTCTGCCTTCTAATGTCTATTATATTATCTCATTATCTCAGACACCTTCAGCCTAAACAATGAATCCTGGAATAAATGTATTTACACAAAAGCATTGTTCATTTTGCAAACATGCAAAGAAACAGGGATATATCAGTTAAAGCACTAGTACAGTGCTCATTCAAATCTGTCAACTTTGATGGAAATTGGATTAAAGCTTTAATATTCTGCAGGCACTTTTCAGTTGATTCGCCAAAGGCATTTCTTCAAAAACTGTCTGCCATTCCCAGCGATGTGTTGCTTAGCTGTCAAGTCCACCCTAAAAATAATGTGGGAAATTTATTTCTTGGTTTTGTTTCATTCTTTATTACACAAATGGAAATTATGAACAAAGGTTCAACATTATTCTCTGGTTTTAAGTCTTGACTTCTAATGGAAACCTGCTGCTGTACATTCTTTATGCTGCCTTTCTGACCTAGAACAGATTAGACCCACAGTGGTGTATGAGGACAAACAAAATCTTAAATTGATTTTCTAGGGTTTCAAAGATATTTCTCTGGAGAGATTTATGCATGGAGGAGCCAATGTGACTGGATTTCAGCTAGTAGATTTCAGTACCCCAATGGTAACTAAGCTGATGCAGCGCTGGAAGAAGTTGGACCAGAGAGAATACCCAGGATCTGAGACCCCACCAAAGGTACTGGCTGATCTGAAGCACTACCAAAGATATCACTCAAGTGTTCTAATTTCTAATTAACATCATTGAATACATGAATGAAGACCTTAATATTTAGGCAGAGGAGAATACAGTTTATCTTACTGTTACTGGCAACTAATTATGCCTATCCTTATTATTGTATGATAGAAATACAAACTGTAACACATTTCACTGATGTACTTTAATGTCCTTTGTCACTTATTCTCCAGCTTCATCCCTTTACTGACAGGAATTAAAGGTCAAATGCTTAACTGACAACTTAATTTCAACCTATTTTACATGAATTAGTCTAGTTATCTAGATTCACTTAGAGTGCAGAGCTTTCTTGACAGCTGAATTCTTCTGTATATGAGATATAACCACAATTGTAAATTTACTACCCTCAAATTTTCATTTGGAGTTTCCTCTGGAAATGCTATCCACCTCAAAACCTGGTGTAGTAATCATTTTCAGGCACAATCTTACAGTGTAATTACATCCCAGTGTTCCTCTATCCTAATTCCTCGCAGATGGGTAACAGAATATTTCTCTCACCTGTAATTTTCTTGGCAGGCAAATCACAGCACAGCTATAAATATGACTTCTTCAAAATGGTTCTGTTATTGTATGTAGTAATGCATATCAGATCTAGTTGAGACTGGGCTCCTTTGTGCTGGGCACTGTGCAAAGATAAACAATCAGCCCTCCCTCAGCCAGGGGAGTAGTAGGTTGGCAAAGTCTAGAGAAAGTATCAACATGGATAATACAAAGCATAGCTACATAATTCGGTGAATATTCAATAAATTTATGTTCTGGAGGAAAAAAAAAAAACCCAAGGATGCTGTGGGGTATGGCATGCAAACATCCCCAAGTACTGGTGACAGGAACAATTTAGCCTATAGGATTCCTTGCCACATGAACAGGATTGTGCTGGCTCCTTCTGAGACATCAGCATGATTAATCCGAATTGCACATAATTCACCTATGGATAACCAAAATTTGAAATTATAAAGATAAACCATGTCCCAAAGAGCTTATAAAATGCAAGACAAAGGAAAAGAAGGAAACTAGACTTCAATAAGTGAATTTAAATTTTGGAAGTTACATGGCATATCAATAGTAGCCCTGGGCATGTGAACAACTTCTCCTGGTGCAGTATGTCCATCAAAGGACCATACTGAGAAAATGCCCCTTTGTTTATGTGGCGCCAGGCTAATGTCTGTTGAAGACTTGCTCTACACATTCCATTTGGCACGTTCTCAACCTAAAGCAGTTACTGTAGTTAGTGTAGAAACACGGACTGTTCAGTGCCCTGTGTCATTCACAGAGTCAACACAGGTTTTCCAGTAGGAAGAACATACCCTTGATCATTCTTAACAATTCCTTTGGATGTGCTCATTAGCATGCATTTTTTCAGTTATATTTTCTCAGTGAGTTACTGTTTCTTTCTTTTCTTTTGAGTAAGTTGGGTGGGTAGGGTTGTTCTCTAACATATAAGACAACTGGAAAAAAAATTAAGACTTGAATAGCTCCAGTTTAATTTGTTTCTTTTAATAATTCTTCAGAGGCAGATTTCTCTACCCTTAAGAAATACCGTTTTAAAGCTGGAGCTACTGAAATGTACTCTTCTCAGTCCTGCATTTGTTCCTTAGACAAAATTGCTTTTGCTTTTGAGGACACTTTTTTCCTAAATAAAGGTGTAGAAACTACTGCATAATGAATCAAACTAGAAATATCTGAGACAGCTGATTTTTGTAAAGACATGCCAAATCTAAAGCGGTGTGTGTCCCCGTCTATTTAGTATACATCTGCATTAACATATGATGGAGTACTTGTGATGGCTGAAACTTTCCGTAATCTTAGAAGACAGAAAATTGATATTTCAAGGAGAGGAAATGCTGGTGATTGTCTTGCTAACCCTGCAGCCCCATGGGGTCAAGGAATTGATATGGAGAGGACATTAAAACAGGTAAGGGTAGGCTTTATTCTAGTGATCTTTGTGAATATTGGATACTAGTTGTACACGATAAGATTTGGAAGATATTATACACAACGGTAGTAATGGGAAAAGAGAAATTTATTTTTCAGTTGCCATTTGGAAACAGCTGGGGCTGTTCTGGTTGTTCTGGTTTATAACTTGGAATGAAGGCAGAGGGGAACTGCTACTATTTGAAACTACTGTTAGTTCCATTAAAAGAGTTGGGACTTCCTCCACTGAACTGGTGAGCTCATCTGTTGCTTTTGCATATAACCTGGCTGTACAGATACTGTCATTTAAGGAAGAAGGTATAGCTACATAATATAACCTTTCAAATATGTTTCTGTCGTCTTGAATAAAAGTAGATTTCTCCCACGGAAATTACATGGGTAGTATTTTTTTCTCTAAAAAGAAATAACCCAGAGCTATTGTTCTATGATGTCAGGATTTTGAATTCCTGATGAATATGGATGCCTAGAAAGTTCCAGATCTCTGTCAAGATGGTTTAGCCTTTCCTTTGAATGGGACAGTAAGAAAATAAAAATCCTGCTGTAGAATTTAAATCATTGCAAATGAGCAGGCTCCACTCAGGAGAAACTGCTGAGGAGAAGTGACTGCTGACAGAGCTGGCAGCTCTGTGCCTGGAAGCCAAGGTTTCCGTCCTGGAGCAAAATCAGCAGAGATAGAAATGGACAGAGGGAAGGAGTAAGTGGTTTAAATCCACATCTTGACTCTTAGGGATAGAAACAAAGCATTTTGTATGCTTCACATACTCTGTGCAGATGCACAGATCTGTAACAATTGTGAGAATCATGAAGTCAGGCTTCTGTGAAGTCAGGCTTCATGAAGACAGCATGAGCCTTCAAATCTGGCCAAAGAGGTTTGCATGGCCGGATCCTGATACAATCAAAGCCAGCAGCAATATGGCAATGGCTTCTTTGGGATGAGGACCACAATCTGGATATCCTTTGGTGAGGCAGTAAAGCACTGAAAGAAAAAAAAAAGAGTTCTGGTTTCAGCTGAGACACAGGTGGTGGAAAACTGCCACAACCAATCTTATGGGTTTACATCTGTCCTTCTCCACTCTGAGGCTTCAAAAACACTCTTTTCAGGCCCTATGCATGTCGCCCATCTTCTGTGATAGTAAATTGCTTTGCTGGGGCCAAGGTTGTTGTCAAGTTTACCTTGATGAGCAGTATATACTCAATTTATACATTTAATCCACCAGAGTAAGAACTAAAAAGACATATGAGCTCAGGCCAAACATCCTTTAAGTTTATTTTATGTGATCCAAAATATTCTGCAGCAGTGATGAGAATGGTGAAAAATGTACTTCTCTTTAGGACCTGCAGCTGGAAGGTGTTGAACTGCACAGCACGAAAGAAGAGAAGGTCCATTGTGTGTCTTTGTTAGCACTTAGATACTGGCATATCTAAGCCTATTTTGAGCATGGTTTGACACGAAAAAGGAATACAAAGGAAAAGTAGCCAACTTTTTTGGTTTATAATGCCTGTCTATTCTAGAGTAGTATTGTTATGGTAATCTAAGGACATAGCCAGGATAACTTTCACTGCTGTGTGATATATGGAATAAAGAATATAAGGCTGGATCTTCATGATGCTTTTTCTTCCATTTGTAGGTTCGAATACAAGGATTGACAGGAAATGTTCAGTTTGACCACTATGGTCGCAGAGTTAACTACACCATGGATGTCTTTGAGCTGAAGAACACGGGCCCTCGGAAGGTGCGTGCTGACAATGTTTACTATCCTGGTATCATATAAATTAGTTATGTATGATGAAATGATTATGCAGACTTATATTAAACTGGACTCTGTGGTTTAAAAAAAGATAATATATTGAATACATGGATAATATTTCTGGTGGAAGCAGATTTAAACTGCATTTTCTACTAGATACTGTTATTCAGTGCAACAAATTGGGGAACACAAAAACAAGCATGTATCTTGGAGAGGTGGGATGTCAGTCAGTCAAGCATACTAATGAAAACCAGCTGGATGGCATGTTGCTAGGCTGCTGGGTGATGGAAAATGGTCAGAACTCTGAACAGTAGATATTTCTTGTACCTTACCCAAAGATTTCTATCGTGCAAATTACTGGCATTTTTAGGTGGGGTCATCTGTATGTTCTGTGTAAAATGAATCATAGGCTGTAACTAACACAGGGCTTTTAAGGGGGAAAGGAGAGGAGAGAGGAGGAAGAGAGAATGCCCTGGATACTTATATTTTCTGAAATTAATTGCAGTATCTAATCCTGTGTGCTTGATTGGTTGCTTGTAAGCAACTTAGACAAATGCACATTAATATATGTCTAAGCAGATTCTCCAGGCCTGAATGCATATAGTTTATCACGGGTCAAGGATTTTAGTTCCTTTGAAGCCTGGGTACCTTGTTAATCCTTTCTCTTCTGTGCTGAAATTTGTCCATTTTTCATCATATCAAACAAATAAAGAGCAGAAAATGTGCTCAGGGTCAAGGATTTTAGTTCCTTTGTGGGCACTGTGGCCTGTTTTGTTTGCAAGGTCATCAGAAAAAGAACAAGTGGGAAGCTGATGGTGACTAGGAGAATCATTGCTGCTTGAATAGGGCCAAGGCAATCAGAATTGAATTAAATACTCCTCTGCTGTCGGGCCAGAGGTGACAAGCCCAGTAAATAGTACCCCAGGTGAACTGTGTGTCCCCAAAGACAGATACATGCCACAGTGATGATGAGGCAGAGTCTTAAGCTACAGACCCAGAGCAGAATTACACATTGGGATGAACAAACTGACAGTATATCGCAGTATAGAGCTGTAGACCAAAGCAAAGCATGTGCCTGTGTATGAGTATTGGTGCAGTTGCCTTTTGAAAGTATGACAGATGGCTGAAGAATAAATTGGGAAAGGTGGGTCTGTCTTCTTTCTCTCTTGGGAAGCCCAGTGTCTCCTGCCCGGCAACGTGTCTGACCTTGCTGCCACTCGGGCTCCCTTCCTGGCTGCACTGTCGGCAGCCAGCAGGATATATGGGTGGCTGGGGTGCATCAAAGCAAGTGGTGAAATATGACCTTTCCATCCCCAATTCCCAATCATACAGGAGGGAAGGCAAGATGGAAAACGTGGTTAATTGGGTCACAACCTCAGTAACTCATTAGGAAGATTGCTTGGCAGCAAACTGTTGAAAGTGGCCTATTGTTTCTGTTTCAACATTTGTCACCTGTTTTGGGAGAAATGTCTGGCTGGCACCACTGCAGGGATGTCCCCACCCTCTCTTCTTGCCTGAAATTTGAGGGGGAGGGTGGCTGCAAAAAGAGGAGCTATGTCTGTGCTGTGCTAGAGTCCCAAGGTGTTTTTCTTACCTTTTTAGGCATGCCTCTTTGCCACTCTTAAGCCACTACCTGTCTTTGATATAACAAGCTGTAACAGCTTTGACAGATCTGGTTGCTCACAAGAATTTATTTCTCATGTATTACATAGTATTTTATATATGATTATTAGACCAATTCTATGCTCCAGCCTGACAAATCCTATATAATATGCGAGAAATGGCTATACTTAATTGAACTAAGAGGCCTTCACTTTTAATGTCTTCTTCTCATGTCTTACATAACATGACTTATGAATCACCCGGCAATATCTTTTCAGGACTAGCCTTTCCAGTCAGAGTAATGCATGCCTCTAATCTTTAGAAAAGTGATTTTTGTTGCCCACAACTTTAAGGATGTGAACAGAGCATTACAAAATGGCACAGCTAGTCAGAGGCAGACTTCCGTATAGTTTAAAATGGGAAACAATAGCCAATGCTCATATTAGTTTCATTTATGCGGCATTTCTTACTTGGTACTTGTCTGCAGAACAATAACAAACCTGCCAGTGAGGGGAAAGGGTGTGAGGAGAAAGATCACAGAGATGTGGTGGGATGGCTCCTGTGACCGCAGTGTTGCAGCAGAGGGATACAAGCTCTTTAGGAAGGACAGGCAGGGAAGATGGGGGGGAGGAGTGGCCATTTACATGTGAGAGCAGCTGGAGTGCATGGAGCTCTGCCTGGGGATTGATGAGGAGCCAGCTGAGAGTTTACGGGTTAGGATTAAAGAGAGGACGGGTCAAGGTGACAATATAGTGGGTGTCTGCTCTAGGCCACCTGACCAGGAAGAACAAGTGGATGAGGCCCTCTACAGACAGATAGAAGCAGCCTCATATTCACAGGCCCTGGTCATCATGGGGGACTTCAAGCACCCCAGTATCTGCTGGTGGGACAACACAGCAGCGCACAAGACATCCAGGAGGTTTCTGGAGTCCATCGATGACAACTTACTCCTCCAAGGCATAGAGGAGCCAATGAGGAAAGGTGCTGTGCTAGACCTCATACTCACCAACAAGGAGGGGCTTGTTGGGGATGTGAAGGTTAAAGGCAGCCTTGGCTGCAGTGAGCATGAAATGGTGGTGTTTGGGAGCCTCAGGGAAGGGAGAAGGGTGAAAAGCAAGCTCACACCTTGGACTTGAGGAGCAAACTTTGGCCTCCTCGAAGGTTTGCTTGGAAGATAAGGGATAAGGCCCTGGAGGGAAAAGAGGCGTAAGAGAGCTGGTTAATAATCAAGGATCACCTCCTCCAAGTTCAAGAGAGTTCCATCCCAATGATAAGAAGTCAGGCAAAAATGCCAGGAGGCTTGCATGGATGAACAAATTGCTCCTAGCCAAATTCAAACACAAAAAGGAAGCAGGAGAGTGAAAGCAAGGATGGGTAACCTGGGCAGAATACAGAAACATTGTCCAAGCATCCAGGGGTGAAGTTAGGAAAGCTAAAGCTCAAATGGAATTCAATCTGATCAGGGACATCAAAGACAACAAGAAGGGCTTCTATATATACACGGGTGACAAAAGGACGACTAGGGAAAATGTGGGCCCTTTCCTCGATGAGACAGGGGACCTGAGTACACAGGACATGGAAAAGGCTGAGAAACTGAATGCCTTCTTTGCCTCAGTCTTTACTAGCAAGACCAGCCTTCAGGAATCCCAGGTCCCAGAGACAAGGGAGAAAGGCTGGGGCAAGGAAGATGTACCCTTGGTGGAAGAGGATCAGGTCAGGAACCACTTAAGCAAACTGGACATTCATAAGTCCATGGGCCCTTATGAGTTGCACCCACAAGTACTGACAGAGCTGGCAGATGTCTTGTGAGGACACTCTCAATAATCTTTGGTTGATGATGGCTACTGGGAGAAGTGTCCAAAGACTGGAAGAAAGTAAATCTCACTCCTCTCTTCAAGAAGGGCAAGAAGGAGAACCCAGGGAACTACATCTTGATTTCTGAGAAGGTGATGGGGCAGCTGTTCTTGGAAACCATTTCCAGGCACATTAAGGATGAGAAAATCATCATGAGTAGTCAGCATGGCTGACTTCACCAAAGGGAAGTCATGCTTGATCAACTTGATAAACTTGGACAGTGAAATGACTGGCCTGGTAGATGAGGGGAGAACAATGGATCTTGTCTACCTGGACTTCACCAAGGCTTTTGACACTGTGTCCTCTAAGATCTTCCAAGGAAGCTATTGGTGTACGGGCTGCATAAGCAGACAATGAGGTGGATTGAAACCTGGCTGAAGGGCCAGGCCCAGGGGGTGGTGATCAGTGCTCTGAAGTCTAATTGGAGGCCAGTAACTAGCGATGTACCCTAGGGGTCAAAACTGGGTCCAGTCCCATTTAACATCTTCATTAATGATCTGGATCTGGGGCAGAGTGTGCCACCAACAAGTTTGCTGATGATACCAAACTGGGAGGAGTGGCTGATATGCCAGGGTGTCATGTTGCCATCCAGAGGGACCTCAACAGGCTGGAGAAATGGGCTGATAGGAACCTCATGGAGTTCAACAAGAAGTGCAAAGTCCTGCATGTCATGGTTTAACCTGGCAGGCAGCCAAATACCACGCAGCCACTCAATCACTCCCCCCGGCTCCCCAGTGGGACGGGGAGAGAATCGGAAGGGTAAGAGTGAGAAAAACTCGTGGGTTGAGATAAAGACAGTTTAATAGAACAGAAAAAAGAAAATAATAATAATAACGATAGAATATACAAAATGAGTGATGCACAATGCATTTGCTCACCACCCATGCTGACCGATAACCAAGTAGCGATCGGTACTTCCTGGATCACGCCTACCATTCATATACTGAGCATGACATCACATGGTATGGAATACCCCATTAGCCAGCTGGGCTGGCTGTCCTGATTATGTTCCCTCCCATCTTGTGTACCTAGCTCAGTCAGCAGGCATGGGAGCTGTCCTTGGACTAGGAGAGTACTTAGCAACAACTGAAAACGTCAGTGTGTTATCAACATTCTTCTCGTATGAAATCCAAAACACAGCACTAGGAAGAAATTTAACCCTATCCCATCTGAAACCAGGACACTGCACCTGGGAAGGAACAATGCCAGGAAGCAATATATGCTGAGGGCCACCCAGCTGGAAAACAGCTTGACAGAAAAGGCATTGGAGGTCCTGGTGGACACCAAGTAGAACATGAGCCAGTAATGTGCCCTTGCAGCAAAGAAGGCTAATGATATCCTGGGCTGTGTTAAAGTATTGGCAGCAAGTAGAGGGTGGTGATCCTTCTCCTTTACTCAGCACTGATGAGGCCACACCATGAGAACTATGTCCAGTTCTGGGCTCCTCAGTACAAGAGAGAGATGTACATACTGGAGAGAGTCCAGCAAAGGGCCAGGAATATGATTAAG
Source organism: Pelecanoides urinatrix (assembly GCA_013400755.1). NCBI lineage: Eukaryota > Metazoa > Chordata > Aves > Procellariiformes > Procellariidae > Pelecanoides > Pelecanoides urinatrix. Next base: position 14,367 of record VZTQ01014538.1, read on the forward strand.
GGATGGGAGCGCCTCTTCTATGAGGAAAGGCTGAGAGAGCTGGGACTGTTCAGCCTGGAGAAGAGAAGGCTCAAGAGGGATCTTATCAATATGTAGAAATACCTGAAGAGAGGGTGCAAAGAAGGTTGAACCAGGCTCTTTTCAGTGATGCCCAGGTCTTTTCACGACCAGAGGCAATGGGAACAAACTGACACACAGGAGTTGTGTGTGACAACTGTTGTGACAAATTTACTTTGAGGCAGATATTTTTTCAATATTGTTTCCTAAAATACAAATTCAGCCTCTATATAAGTGGATGCAATTGCTATAAAGTTCAATTGCAATCAAAATAGAATTGGATGTACTTTAATAACTGAATTCAATCCTATCCTTTGAGGAGTTTTTTTCCTTGGGGTGTTGAGGTATTTATAGGAAAGCATAGTGTTATTTAGCGCTCTCTCAGTGACTGTGAGTCTATATACTTATACAAGTGTCATGATATATCTTACATATTTATTCAGTAATCCAGTTCCAGAGTTACTTTAGCGCAGGTTTGAGATGCAGACATGCAAGCTCACACCTATACTCACAAGCTAAAATTCCTTTAAAAAATGCCTGCCATTCCTCAAAAACCTCCTTTATCTCTGTCTGCATTTTCATATTGTACTTACTTTTATAACACAGTACATCGTTCGTTTTCTGCTTTCTTTCTGAACTTTCCAGCAGTGAGGAATTGCACAATGAAAAACAATCATTCACTATTATAATGAGCTTCCCAAACTGCCAGGTTTTGGTGTACATAATTCTACCTTTAGCTGGTCACAGTTTTTGACAGGAACTTGACATTTTCAGTTATCAATTGTATCTGTGACTCTATGGTTGTCTGGATGAAAAAGAATATTTGTTAGCAGTGCATCCTACTAGGAAGAAAATCTCCCTCTCCACTATATCAGCAATGCTGAAGCTTCCTGTTAGCTGCAGACACCAAAATCAAGGCTCCTGTGCTGTAATAGCAATTGCAAAGAGAAAAGGAACATTTCAACTAAATATACCAGAAGTTGTGCATGGGAAGAGTTTGTGCTTGTTTGCTGCACTAATAGAAAAAAAATATTCATTCATATTCACTCATAGTCACTTGTATTGAATTATTTCATGTATTTGTAATTCTCTGTGGTGAGTGTGTCTGCATACTACTCTAGGGACTGCTAAAATGACTTGCCTCTCCATAAATTTTTTTCAAAAAGGAAATTAATGAAATAGTAAATTTAAAAAGTCAAGAGGAAGGTTGGCTGAATATATAGAATTCTTTAATGCATATGAGACAAGGAACCAAAAGCACTCCCCTGTGCTTCTAGACTCTCATGTCACATCACTGCATGGATCTGAACAGGATGTTTCTCCACATCATGGAGGCAGAATCCTATGTGATGGTGAATTTTAGTCTGGGTTCTACAATAATGTTAGAAATAGTATTTGCTGCATAACTGATCTGATCATTTAACCAGTTTCCATCATACTGCAGTCTTTTCATCCAAGGCACAGACTGTCCTTTGGCACTGACACTGAAGCTCAGTCTAGAGGCCACTTTCCACTAAAATTCCCTTTCCTTTTCTGGTAAGATGGACAAGGCATTCCTCTCTCACAGCTCTTGGTCTCATGAACTCCTAATTAACCAAGGAGGGAGGGAAGGGAGAGTTGCTGCTGACTGATCCCCCGGTGCTTCTGAAAAGTGAGCTGTGAGAGCTTGAATTGCATCTCTTTGACAGGAAAGTTTTAAAATCACTGCCACTGTCTGCACCTTTCCTGGGAAAAAAGATCAGTCTCTTAATTCATTAGGTTCTCAGCAACCTGAAGAGTCCCTTTAGATGGGATTAGAGCACTCTTCTCCTACTGACATGTTTGTGTCCATGTTGTCCGTTTGACACAGAGATGAGTGCTCTCAGCGCTGGGTCAGAGGAACAGGCATTGAGCCATTCCCCAGCAACCTTGTCAGAGGGTTCACAGACAACCATGATCTAGTTGCAGAAAAGAGAATGGCAAGAAGGGGAAAAGGGAGGGTGTTTGCTAGTGAGTCACAGGTTAGATGTGAGAACCCCTTCAGCTAAGGCACCTATGTCTGGCTTGCTGAAAGGATGGGTGGGAATGTGGAATTAGACATCTCCAAGTAAGAGTGAGACAAGGGACCACTGTCTTGAACCACCTGCCATTTCATAGAATAACAGAATCATTTAGANCATAGACATTCGCTTTGTACTGGGAACACCATGAACACAGCATTACCAGGAAGCCTTGCAAATGACCTTTCCTACCTAACTTCACACAGGGCAACATTAAATGATTGGGATGAACTCTAAATCCAGAAATACCACTTGCTGATACAGATACTAATGTTGTCACCACATGAAGTGAGGAGATGAGTGTGCTGTAAGATTCTGACTGGCCAGGATTTACAAAAACAGTGAAGTATTTTAGGTCTCGTATCTTCTTTTGACCATCCAAAGACATAGTACATAGCCTGTGGGGATTTTCTGGGGAAATGTGGGGAGTTTTAAGTGTTCATTGAGCAGCTCCCAAAAGCATTAATAAAAGTTTGAAGGGGAATCTCCTTTTCTCAGGCCGCCTTCATCCCATCCGATCTTACAGCAAGCACTGCGTCCCTGAGCCCCCACAGGAAAAGATGTTGACTCATGTCTTGTGCCCAGCAGCATCCACTACCAATGCAGCGGGCACAGCTGCAGGCTGCAGCGGTGTGCACTGCAAAGAGTGATGTCTGTATGTAAAGGAAGGCTTCTGATTGCAGGCATACCACTTTTATTTTTTTTTCTCCATGGGAATACAAGAACAAGTGATTCAAACCTGTTTCTAAAGTAGTTCATCGCCAGCAATGAACAAAGGCAGCTGTTTCACCTTAAGGCTGCTCTGGGAAGGATTGTGGCAGCCTGAATGCAGTCAGGGAGACGAAAACCTGATTTGTTCCACCTCGCTGTAGGCACTTACCAGAGATACTTTTAGAGTGAAGTCACTCTCATGCGTTAGAATCAGCTGGGAAAGCAAGCACCTTTCTAGGAGGGGTGTTTATCCTATATGAACTAGTCACTGTCTGGTGGTGTCTGTCTGTCCAGTGAGTGTAAAGAAAGCTTTAATAACGGCTTCTAGTGTAGGTACTAGAGGTCAGTGCCAGCAGTTAAGTGGAACAAGTCTGGTGGAAGTCCCTGGGTTGGGGTCTCCCGGGAGGCCCACGAAGGAGCAGGGAATTGAGATCATCCATTGAATTGCAAAGCTGTCATCCAGATGTCTTCCACTCCTCCATCTAAGACCAGAAGATCTGGGGGAGTAGTGAATGAAAATTTTCTGGTGGAGAGCAAAAATTCTTATATCTCATTTATGCCCCAGGAAGGCTTCAAACTACTGAAAATGGGATTTAACTTGTGCTTCTGATCGAAGTAAGTAGCTCAGATCATTCAGGAACAGCTGAGTGGCAGTGATACCAGGTCTGACTCAGTGCAGCAGTGGTGCAAGATGGTATACGCAAAGTGTTAGATATGTACCACAGTACACCTGTCTATGAGCATGACAGCACTTCCTTTGGTACAAAATTATCTTTGGATCACTCTGTTGTTCTTATAATCATTTATATTTGTAATTATACAGAATGTAGACTTCTCTACTGTAAATTATATACATTTTGTTTTGCAGGTTGGTTACTGGAATGACATGGATAAATTAGTTTTGATTCAGCATGAACCTACACTTGGAAATGACACTTCAGCCATTGAGAATAGAACAGTAGTTGTCACTACAATTTTGGTAAGGTGTTTCTTTTTTTTATGCTTATACTAGTGTGTGACACAATCTCATTTCTAGTTATGATCTAATTTAGTCTGCCAGTTCCTAGGTTAGTGGGAGGGTGAGAGCCATGTATCTTAATTATCTTGACTGTCATGTCTGTAGAGATTTTTTTTGTATGCATTTTATATAATTATTTACTTGAAATCAGGTTTTTAAAATTGAGTTGTGGTAATTTTTTCCATTTTTTACTAAAGTAAAAAGTCTCAGAAATACAAGTGAATTCTTTCAACCTCTAGTTGATAAATCTTGACCCATAAGAAACTGAAAGAAAAGAAAAACATGAAACCTTTAAATGACAGAGCTGAACAGAGAGTATAAAATGAGGTGTCTGTAATGCCAGTGTCCTTTTTTGTTGATGCATTATAAATCCAAAATTGGCATTAGCAAGAGCTAAAATTCTAAGTAGCGTAGTTCAGTCAGCCAATCAGAACTGGATTATCTACTTTTAATTATGAATGAAAACATGAATTTAGTAGATGCATTTGAACATATTCCTTAATATATTTATTTAGCATTTCAATAAAATTTCCATTTTAATAAAATCTAAATAGATTTGGGGTTTGATTTTCCAGTGTTGTTGGTGTTTTTAAAGAGTGGTTGCAAAGAAGAATGCAGTTGCTTCATTCATTTACATTTTTAATACGTAGTTTTTCAAAACCATTGTTTCTTACAAATCTGTATTTTAAACAAAATATTTAACAATTATCCCTCTGAAGTCAGACATGCCCTTTTAAGCTGATGTTTGTCAAAGCCAGCTGGCAAAGGGTGACCTTTACCTGATCGCTTTTAAGATTTTACATCTCAGTTCACTGCCCTTTTCACCTGCTTCATTTAGACAAGATATTTTAACCCTTTAGAATAAGCTGTGTCTCAAATGGGAAGGAATATTGTGTATGTGTTGTTAAGCAATAATTTTTCTAATTTAATACAGAGTTGAAAATAATCCAAAGGAAAGTGTCAAGACATTTTCTTACTCAAAAATGCAGTTAGTTACCAGATTTCCAGCAGTGTGTATCAGCATTTATACGTTAAGTATGTCTTAACAAATCTCCTGTTGAAGATTATCATTCCAGGATGCAAACCAGCCAAACTACTGTACAGGAATTCAGAATGTAACTCCTAACCAAATTGTGTAACTTTTTATTTTATTTTATTTTATTTTGCATGGGACATTTAAAATATATGTATCTTTTTCCTAAAAAAAATTTTAAAAAAGACTTGGTGATGGAAAAAAAAATATACTTCAGTACAGTCCTCCTCTTTTCAGCCTCTGATGAAGAATCCTATTTTAAGAAATTGATCAAGGAAGAAAAGAGTCCCAAGATGCTGCGAACATTCCTAACTAAGGCTCAAGTATTAACCACCAGTCTAGTAGCATTGAGCTAATTTTTCCATATGGATTACTGTTCCTCTGACTGGATGACCAGGCACTGAACCACCAAGAAAAGTTCTGTGACTAATCTGAAATGTCTAGAACAGATGACGTTAACCTTCAACTTTGCCAAGCTGAGAAGAGAACGATGTGAATAACAAGCTTTCAGTCGAAATTTTCCTCTCATACCAATCCTGATATCTTTGACTGAAGCTACCATACCTGAATACTGTAATTTCCATAAATAGCTCCAAGCTTAGCAGAAGCGAGTAAAAAATAATAATGAAAAGTAATAAAAAGGTTCCTGTTTGCCAGAAAGGGAAAAAAGGAAAAAAGAAAGCTTTTAAAATGTGTTATCTCGCCTGTCCTGTTTGCATTGAAGCATTTTGATGTGCATAATAAATGTTATCTTTAAAAGAACTTTTCCAGTCCCTGTATTGAAAGGACTGGTGGAATCATTTTAAAAACCAAAAAGCTGAATTAATATTCCAAAGCATGCCCTATGTTTATGCAGTATGTAATTTTGGGATAAATGCAATTTTTTGAAAGCAGTACTGCTTCTTGACCAAAAGTGTCCCCTTTCAATGTTTCAAAATCACAGTGCAAGAGAAATATATCAGAATTTGGTTTGAATAAGAATATATGGTGAATTCTGCCTTATCATGCCCATCTCCCATCCACTGGGAGCTGCCCACATGATGCTGAAGGCAGATTAGAACCATGATTCTTAATATTGGCCTGCCAGGGCACTGTATTTAGCATCCACAAGCATATGATCACACACACAAAGAAAAGATATATTTAACTAGAATAACTTTCAGAATCCTGTTATTTTGCTCTTCTCTGTATTATAGTCATGTTGCAAATGCTAGACAGAGACCTTTTGATCTCTTCATTGCCCTCTTCACATTGAAGGGAAGTTGAACCACTGTAGATGACACATACAATTTTGGTTGCATGCATATTTTCCAACATTGAACTGAAAAGCTTCTGCAACCAGTGCTGTCAGGCTTTTCAGTCTTCAAAAACAGGTGTTGTGGCAGCATAAGAAAAGTTTACAAGTTTTCAGCATGGCTCGCTTTAATTTTTGCCTGAAGCCAAGTAGCATAAGTTTATTTGCCTGCTGTTCCTTCAGTTTTTATGTGTCTATGCTTACTTTGCTGTAATGTGGCTGTATGGCTATTGTGTAGAAGGTGCATTATAACGAATAAGCTCTGCAATCAAAGAACTTACTACAGTGTTTTCTACTTGGCAAAATATTATGTTCATTTGTAACGTAGTGAGAGCACATAGAATTTATTTTAGAGTTTTGGTTCAGTGCATAGGCACTCAACCTATCTCCGATTAGTCATGTGGTGAAGGAGCAGGTCTGAGAGAGGGGGCAGCAGGGGCAGCTGATGTGCTTTACTCTACCAGCTGCTGTGCAGCCCTGTTTTTTATGGTTCCTGGGAGAGCCCCGTGTCCTGCACCTCATGTGATGCACAGCCTTCTGCACATCTGGCCCTCTGGAAAGGACAGATTTTCTACCTCTGGAGAAGCATTCCCTCCAGCGGGGGCTTGGGACCTCCAAGTGCACACTAGGGTCATTGTATGACTGGAGAAGGGATGCCATGTGCAGCCCTCCTCTAACACTAAGGTAAAGTGAGTGACTTATCCAGCTAGGCAGAATGATCATCTCTAATTTAGCAAGTTGAGAAATACAGTGACAAGATGTTGAGGTACAATATAGGAGAGTAGGCTGGGAAGACTACTCTCTAATCCATTTCATGATACAGCCAACTCTGTACCTACTCTGAGATTGCAAAATTTAAAAAATCATAAAAATCCTTTAGAACCAAAGCTTGATGTACAATGAGCTGCATCTGCATTGTGGCTTCCAGCTCAGTATTTTAATGAGATAGTCTTGGTGTTGGCAGATTAAGCTTCAAGGGCAGGATCCAATCCAAGACTGAGTTACGTAAATGTAGATGACTTTACAAAGGGTATTCGTTCATGTCCGTTATAAGTACCCAGTGACATTTAAGATGTTCTAGGATATACTGCCTACCCCCCATTTCTACACTGGCAGGATGACACTTGCCTGCTTTACACCATATATGACCACTCCATGTGGATGTCTCAGCTACTGTATGTTGTTTCGGACATGTGGGATGAGTTGCACCCCAAGTATGTAAGTTTTCATCAAAGTCCACAAAGATTTAGAAATTGATCTAGTGGCCCATAGGTGGACACCTAGCACTGAGGATATTAGACCTGTCCATAAAGAGGCAGCACAAAGGACCTGCAGAATGGCACTTGGAGGTCAAGGAGGTTACCTTAGGGTGTCTCAGATGACAGATACCTTCATTAGGTGACTGAGAACCACCCTCATTGTTTTGACTGATACACTCTTGATGGAGTCTTACCTCAAAAATTCTGACTATAACCTCCTTTCTCATAAAAGAAAAATATTTTTTCATTAGAAATTTTATTAATTAAATTCTTTAATAGACTGGAGAAAAAATTAAAGTTTGTTGCATGACAATAATAAAGACTTCAAACCGAATCCTGGACACTTTATTCAGAAAAAAAAACCCAAAACACAAAATCCAAAAAACCTTCTATTGACATCTACAGAAGTTTCTTTCGGAATAAAGTGTGATAATGTGTACCACTCCTGTTCTAAAAATGAGACATTTCCTTGCACAAATATTTGTCATTTTTACAAATTATTTTTACAATGTTTAAAGATTTTGAAATTAACTTTACAATAGGAAAGACAAACATAGATCTGTTTGGTATTTGGGTTAGTTACTTTCTCCAGCTTCTCTTATAGTATGAATCATCAGTTGTGAGCATTTTACTGTACACATGAATTTGTGGCAATGTGGTGGAATGATTTGTTTACATCTATAAAGGTAATTGTTGCAGACATCAACTTGTATTTACGAATGTTAAGTATTGTTATAAAATTGTGAATTATATAAGTAAAGCTTGCACCATTTCAAATATCTGTTCCGTGCTAGTCATTGATCATTTCAATGTGGACTTTTCCTTGATTCACTACCCCATAGAATACTACTAAGCAGCTGAAATCTTGCAAATGTTGCGGTGTTAAACCTCATTCAGCAGTAAGTCAAACCTGTGTTTTACACCAGTAGGTTAAGAGTTTATAGTTCAAAACTGTAGTAAATAAAAAGATGGTGGGGAGAAGTAATATTTTTATTAGACAAGATGCTATAACTGGAAATGGTGAAAAAGCATGCCTACTGTTTTCCGCTATTTCAGCTGATCTAATAGAAGATATTACCTCTCCATAGATAACTTGCATCTCTTATATCTTTAGACTAGCGTGGTTACACTAACATTACTACTAATTTAGAAAATGCTATTGTAATAGAATATACAGAAAAAATAGTCTTTTTCAGTGCCATAGATAGAAAAGAGCATCAAGATTTGGATGAGTATAGGCTATTGATCAATTCAGATATTTCATGACTTTGCAGTGTAACCTTGCAAGTTCATCGGTGTAAGTTGCTTGTTAGCAAACCAGTAAAACTTGCCTTTCAGTGCCCTGATGTTATTATAATAACAGCTGCACACCTCATTAGTTTGAAACACCTCCAAAGTCTGAAATGGACCGAATTTAAAACTAGTGCTACAATTTGATTTTTTTTGCAAGTAGTCTTTATCAGAAAGCCACATTCAGTCCCACCCACATCGCCCCATCAAATTCTACCTTGAAAATACATCTCTCATTACTTGGCAGTAAAGTAGGCACAACAATTAAAGAAACTGTTATTTATTCTGTATAAAATAGGTAGGAAAATGTAGTATGTGTTCCCATTATTTTTAATTGTATTGTTTCACGCTGGCAGATCTCACCCAATACTGCTTCTTTTAAAGCAGTCACAGCAAGAGGTACTACCTTACTGTATAAGAGAATTGCATTATAAGAGATGTTCCTTGCTGTATTTCGCTCTAAATCTGTAAGATCGGAGTGTGTAGAAAGAGAAGTGGATGGGGAGAGAACCAATGTGGTTCCTCCAAGTCACCCAACAGATCCCTGCCAGAACCCAGGTCTTCTGAGCCCTCACTTGGTGGTCCCTCCACCGGATGGGATTGCCGCTGCTTGCACCTACCAAGGACGGTACTGGACCCCGCTGCTTCCCTTCTCAGTGTTCCCTCACAGAACTCATGGGGAGGAGGGCTGAAGTTTATTTAGCCTTTAACAGGAAAAATAAGGCATCTGTCATCTTTGCTTTGCTATATAGGGACGGTTGAAATGCTTTTTTGTAGCACCCCTGTCAGTGATGAGGTGCAGGCAGAAGCACAGTGTCTGGGTTTTGGGGGAAGGAGCAGGCTGACCTGGCTTCCTCTGTGCCTGTCTGCTTTGTGTCCCTCTCCAGAATTATTATTTCCTGGTGTGACTTGAATTGTATGCCTTTGGCTTGGGGTTTGTAAGAAAAGTTGAATCAGAAGGGCTAACAGTCACTAACTCTGGTCTTTGAAAAACAAAATTGCTTTTGAGGTGCAGCAAGCAAATGTAACTGAAGCTTGTAAGGAGAGTCCACAAATGCAGGATACTGGACAAGACTTGGTTGTATTTCTAGCTATCAGCTGGATAAATCACTGTCAGGAAACATAGTATTTTTTGCCTCTGTTTATTTTTAATCATTTTTGTGAAATAACATATGTAGAAAGACACAGATTTTTACTTTTCCTCTCATGGGAACAAAAAGCCTACATAAGAGAGGAATACTTGATTCATTTGCCCAAAATACTTCCCCAAATCAAGATCTACTGCAAAGAGAGGGCAGGACCCCTTCTCCTTGCTCTTCTCTCTCTCTCCCTCTGGAAGACATGTGGTTGAGATTAAGCTGATTTAACTGGGGATAGGAATACAAGAAATGGTGCAGGCTGCTGGTAATACTCAGCAGTTTTCCTTTCAAGATAGAAACTCTGTACGGGCAAAGTCATTGCACTGTGTCCCTGTAGTGATTACAGTGTGTAGTTAATGCTGTAGCTCAGTGGTCTCCTCAGTGCCCAGGCCTGAGGATGATAACATTGGGATGATAACAGCTTGTTTTGTGATTGCCCCAGTTTTAGAAGTCCTTGGCAATCCTTAGCCATGCAGTGGTCCTAACTATGTGCTCAAGAAATGCAACAATCTGCTGTTGTTAACCTCAAATATCTCTGAGCATTTATACTCATATATAGGTCAAGGAAACAGCCAGACAGAGTTTGACTTTGGAAGTGATAATTGTGGACACTTTTCTATGCTGTGTGGTTCCTTAGCTGAAGTAATGGCCATAACGCATCAATGACCTCCAACACTGAATTATTGCTAAGGGATTGTGGCCCAACGAGGCATGTCCATAGCAGAGAACAACGTAAGAATGAGGTGATGGGAGGAAAGCTGTTCTGGGAATACACGTGAGAGTGAGACATTCCTGCAATACTTAGGAACTGATTCTGTCTTTAAGGAAACACTAGCACTTCCTCATTCCCAAACTGTGTTGAATTTAATCTGGGACTTTCTCTCACATTGAAGTAAAAAAACCACAACTTTACATAACCACTCACATTACACAAAGCTCTATTCTGCCATCCTTAAATGAAGGTGGGACCTGGGCAGAGTTACCACAAGGAGTAAACTTACATAAGTAAAGGGAATAGTGCCTCCTACATATAATCTATCTCTTTTCTATTTCTCTGCCTTTTCACCTTGAAATAGTAAATTAGAGATACTGTTCAGACTTGCCTATCAAGTTCTTATCTTGGGTGGATCCATACCCTGCTAATAGGAGCTACATATTGGTATCTGAAAGGAAAAATTTACCTGACACACTGAAAAATTTTGGAATTGGTTTATTCAGTCCCCCTATTGCTCATGTAATGCCACGTATCCTCCATTGTTAAACACCTAATAAAGGTTACAAAATTCTTGCTTACAGCTGATGTTGATGTAGTTTCAATGACACAGACATTCTCAGACTACACATTTACCTTTATTTTATTTTTGTACTAATTATGTATGTAGGAAAGATGTGAATAGGGAAGAGTACTACCAAGGTTAGTGTCAAAAAAACCAACATTCGCCAGCACAGAGAAAACTTAAGTTGCCAATATTTTATGATGTAAATTCAAACAAAGGGTGACATTAGTGACAAGTGTTTTATCTGGAACTGGCTATGAATTATGTGAAGTAATTTAAAATACCACCAGGAAGTGTAGCGTTACATAGCGACTGCTAAAGTCTGAATCCCCACAGAGCAAAATAGAAAAACATGACCTTGTTTTTCCAATGTGACCTTGATTTTCCAATCACATAATGTTCACTATTGTGATAGTATGGTTTACACAGGGAATGTAAGATCCACTTTTCGAGACAGGTTTTACTTGTTTTCAATGGCACTTACCAACCAAAAATATTTTGGTACTTCTTTTTCGTGCAGCAGGTAAAGTCAGTGCCATCTTAATACCATTCTTGTCCATGCATATTGCTTAGATTCATCCTAAAAGACCTTGCAGAATCTTCCCTCTTTATTCAAAAGGGAAGAGATGTGTTTCCTCAGGAATGTATTTCTATGTTCTCACTAAAATGTATGTAGTCTCTTAGTAAGTATGCAGTCTAAACCGCAAGAAAGCAAATCATTCAGGCTGTGCATCTCAAATTACATAGATAGTAACCACACTACATTAGAGGATATGCTTACTTACTGAAGTCAAAAGTAAATTATACCTTGCATTATCCCGCAGTCATTTGCATTGTATAGGTTTGACCTCTGTTCACGCTTTAAATTTAGCATATACTGCACTAAGGTCTTTCATTTAAAACAAAGTAAAATTTATAAGCATTCTTGGATAGTTTTTATGTTTATAATTTGTAAAGTGATAAATGTTGTGAAGTGTATAAGCCACATTACAGTGTAAATAGTATACCTTTCCAGAAGGATTTCTGTTCATACATTTTAATTTAAATGTGTTAATACTATCCATGAACTTTTGATAAAATGTGTCTTGTTCAGTCAGAAGATGTTACTTTTCAGAGTGTATTCTGTATACTTCTCCTTTACAGTTCTACTTCTTTCATTATAGGAAGCCCCCTATGTTATGTTCAAGAAAAACCATGATACGTTTGAAGGGAATGACAAGTTTGAAGGATACTGTGTAGATCTGGCGTCAGAAATTGCAAAACATATTGGTATCAAGTACAAAATTGCCATTGTTCCTGATGGAAAATATGGAGCAAGGGATCCAGAGACAAAAATCTGGAATGGGATGGTGGGAGAACTTGTTTATGGGGTAAGCATACCAATTTTTGAAGCAGGATTTAATTTATCATAGTATTAGTCATAAAATAGGAACTATATGTGCATTTTATTTAACCTTGGGGTCACAGAAAAGAAACAGAATTCTGTTTCAGATCTCTATGCTTTCATTTATTTTCAAGAGAAAATCAAATAGTCTCATGCAAATCTACTATTTATTCAACTAGTACCTTGTAACATTAGAACATCCATAGTTTGCACATCCCTTAAAAATTCATTAATGTTAGAACTAATGTTAGAGAGCATCTATTCCTGATACATTGTAAAACTTAGTTGGGAAGAATATCACTCCTCTTTTATTCATTTCCATGGAATGGGGGACAGATCTTTTTTTAAAAGATAGAACTCTTGGTCTAGTTTGAGAAATGGAGAATCCACCATCATATATTAAGCATATATAACAAACCACTACAGACAAGTACACAATTAGGCAATTCAGAATTAAGATAGACTTTTAAGATGAACATCAATAATAAAACTTAAGAGCAAACATTTCCACCAATGAACTCATAACATGCCTCAACCTCCCTATAAAAACCTACTGCATATGGGTTGGTCCATCCACAGTTGCAGTTTCCGCAATTCCAGTGGCAGTTAGGGCCACATGTGGCAAAAGCCTAGTGGCTTTTCTTGCAGCTCCATTTCTGTTCCCTTCTGTCAGCTAAGTATAGCTGATAAATTTTGTCAAAGTCTTCTCATCAGTTCAAGGGACTCCTCAACATGGAACAGACTGTGTGCTGTAGGAGTGTGGGAAATGGTGCCCCAGAGTTTTGTTGATTTTTCCTCCACATGGGAATGGGAAGGTTATACCAGCCTCACAAAACCCTGTACTTCATGGAAGTTCTTGGAGGAACCAACCTCACTTGTGTCTTTAAAGAGTGGAAAAGCTGAATGATCACCAAGTATGTATATCCACTCTAGTGGCTTGGAAGCAGCTCAACTGTCAGGATTTTAAAAGTCAAGGTTATTTCAGACTTATTTTATCAAAATCAAGGCGACTCCTTGTCTGGTGTTTAATCGCAGTGGCCATCGCATGGATGTCAATGACTATGCATTGTTTTACACCAGTAGGTTTTTTAAAACATCTGAGAAATTTTACATATTGTGAGAAAATTTCCTTGCCCAGATACAGAGTTTTAATAGCAGAGTTTCAGTGGCCTATCACCTAGTTGAAAATTATAGAGGAAACTTGAAATTACACTTTAGTTTTCAGTTGTGGGGGGGTCCTTTTATTTATCTTGAAAAATTTATCTCATCAAATCCAAACTTCCCTAGTGCTAGACTGAAATACAAAGTGCCATTAGGAAGCTCACACAGAGGTTCATGCCAGTACTGGAATGTGACCTGCAGCTGTTAGCTGAAAGCAACAAAACTCACAGGCATAAGGAACCTGTTGCAAATCACCTGCATGAAAAGGACATCCCAGAATACGTGGTCAAGACTACATTTTTTGTAATCAGAAAGAATGAGGTGAAGGCTCTTTAAAGGTTTGATGACCAAGTTTAAAAGCTCCTGCACAACTATCCATTTAGGAAGGCTGCAGTCTGATGTGATTCTGGAATTGAGCTCTGGGAATGAGCCACAGCAAAGCTCTTGGAGGTGCTTTTTTATTGAAAGAACTGACAGAAGTCCGCTGTTGCCCAGTATATTTGCTGTGCTGTCCAAAGGCTCCCTTAGACTGTATCTATCCCAGTACATCAGCGGTACCAGGGAACGTCTCTTGGCACTGGAACTTGCTTGCCTAACTTAAATTGCAACAATGGTCCCTTCTATATTTTTGGCCCATAATTACTCTCCAAAACAATTTCGGAGCCCAGATGGACAGTAGCATGGGGGGTGTCCATTCCCTATAAGTAGCTTGAATGCAGCCTTGCTGGTTTAGAGGTTGAATAACTTTCATGGTAGCGACACAGACTGTCCTGTGCCAGCTGGCCTTAAAGCCAAGAGCTACTCCAAGCATGTTTAATGTACTTTTACAGGTGTAGCTTTACAGGAAATCGTTCTTCCTGTTAACTTATAAAAGTTTGCTGCTTAGAATTTCCATAGTGAATTGATGAAGAGCGTCCTCCCTGCAACTTCCTTGAGTCCTTGCCAGATGATTTACAGAACATCAGGTTCCCTGGCCTATTCCATATAGAGAAAGCAGAAAAATCAGTCAGGCAGAGAATTTTCTGCAAAGCTGTGCTTTAAGAGGATGTTCATCTTCTCTGGTAGATCCCCAGACCATAAACACAAGTACTCTGAGTGGTTGGCTATGCTTCAAGCAAGGCTTTTTGTATGCAGCCAGGATTGGGACAGAATTTGCAACTGAATTAACAAGTTAACAAGAAGACCTATTTGGGAAACATTTTACAGCTTCTAATTCCCAACCACGTTAAAGGATTAACAGTTAGTTTTGTGCCAGCCAGTGAGATTGATCCTTTTGTGTGCCACATGAAAGGCTCCTCTCCTCTCCTGCCCTTTACACCATACCCCAATGCCACTTAGCCCTATCCGTGTTACTGAGAGTAGACACGTGCCAATTTTATCCCATGTTCCCTTGAGACCCATATGCGCTGCTGGTCATTCCGGTAGCTGGACACCTTCAGATACTGCAGAGCAGCTTGGTTGTCACCTAAACTCTGTAGTTGATTTTTCCATCATGTCCCATGGGAAACAATGTATAAAGTGCTGTATTGTACAGTTTTGCTATGACTGTACAGAAGGTCAGTCTAGGGCAGGGGGTGTTTATTTTCCTATTTTGTTTTTAACACTCTGTTAAAAACTACCAGGAAATCTTGGTCATTTGTCCCTGATCTATCCGAATGCCTGCAGTAGTCCATGTGGGGCTCTATAGCCCTTGATATCAACCTCACAGAAGAAATGCTGGCTGGGGATGAAATACCGTTAAGCACATGTAACAGGTGTTTCCAAATGCACTAGCTGTCAGCCCCAATTAAATATTCATTCTCCTGACACAGAATGCTATTCTTTCACTGCTTAATACAAAAGGTCACAACTCATTTCTATTTAAAATCTGAGAAGCCATGAGCTTCTGAAGTTGAAATCACTTACTGCGTGATTTTTCTCAGATAGCTTTACCACCTTCATACAATTTGTACCAAGCATAGATTTTATTCACAAGGTTTTGATAATATATTCTGGAAAAGTAAAAGTCTCTTACCATCAGACTTGATCTTGTCCCATTGTATAATATCGGAAGGATCCAGAATCCATCTGTACTTGGTAGTGGTGCAGCTTTGATTGAAATGCTGTTACAGATGCAATTGCTTCAAGTGTGAAGTATCATTAGCCTTTGTCAAAACAGATTTCACTGGCAACAAAATAATGAATTGTTTGCACCATTGTTATATTGTTAATCATTTAAATCCATAATTATATGGTGTACAATAACTGGGCAAAGCACAAATGCTGATGATTATAATGCACAGCTATTGTCATTATTTAGTTTTCAACAACAAAGAGTTATGTAAGCCTTAATGTGGCACATAGTAGTCGTACAAAAATGATAAATAATATGATCAGATTGGGGAGGCTGCACTTTTTCCAATTATTTGGCATCTAATTGTGAGTTATCTGTGTACTGTCCCTTTACGTTCATTGGCATGAAATGGGTTTATCCACATTATGAATCATCTGACATTAGATCACTGTTGTAATGAAATGGGATAAGTTCCTATTTCCCCTCTTTAACTCCTGAAAGTAGTGTAGGCAGCTAGTTCTGATGTAGTTCGAGTTCTGCATGTACTCTGTGAGCATTTAAATTTGGTAAGATTAATCTTACCCAGTGTTTCACATACAATATGCAGTGTGCTAATTAGGTCTTTAAAATCTCCACAATTCACACTAAAATGGTGCTGTCACTTTGCCACCTCACATTGTAAAAACTAACAACCTTCATGGAACCTTCTTTTAATCCCAGCAGCAATCTGCAGACACAAAAAAATGAAGTGTTAGCCAACACTTTTGAAGACCAATGACCAGGTCTATCATTTACACCATGTTGCGGAAGATACCACTATGTGACAAATACAGAGAAGATTAGCAGTAACAGATCACAGTTTCCCTGAGTCTTTCAGTTAATTCATTTCAAGGACTCCACATTAGGCATTCACAGTAGCTGAAATTTAGGAGTATAAAAGACACAGACTCTATGGAAGGAAACCATCCTTCTAGAAAAAAGGAATTCATGAGTGAGATGAAATACAAAAAATATGCAGCAAAGCCAGTAGCCCAGATCATCCTACAATCCTTAGACTACAGAAACCAAATTTACTTTACAATTTTCAGGATATTTAAAAATATATTTTAGACATGATATTTTTCTTCATATCATACCTATCTTCATAAAATATCTATTTCTTCAGACTTATGTAATCACAAGACTTCAAGAATCCAAATTTTTAAAAATGCCTCGTATTACTAAATTGACATTAAAATTCAGAGAATTAGCACCATTATCATAATGTTTACCCAAGACATTAGCACCAGACATAATGTCTGATACACTTGAAAAATTATGATTTTAATTGTGTTGCTTATACTATAATATCTTTACATAAAATTATGATGATAAATGTTTGCATCATAATTATTTCAGAATGACAGACATAATCTGATGATTAATATATAGCAATTTTAATACAAATTTGTGTTTTTGGGCCATTGCACCAAGATGAGTCAGTTCTTTTGAATTATTCAAAATCATACAGCTACCAAAACAGGTTTAAATTTTAACTACATTAAATTAGTTTTACACTAAATTCCATAAAATATATATAGCTCACTATAACCTAGTGTATAAAATAACAAAACCATTATTTTAAATGCATTTATCTGTTTCCAAGTTGTGAGATGACAAAAAAGTCTACATTTCGCTTTTTTTTTTCTTATCACACAGGCTATTTATGTAACACTCGGATTAAACTATTTAAGCACATCCTTAATTTTCAGTATGTTTTAATCTTATTGAAATTGATAGGATTTAAATATATCCTTGTATATTTTACTAAGTGTGAATGTGCTTAAGAACATCCTAAAAGGCAAACATGCTTAAATGCTTTGCTAAACTATGGGTTATGTACTATATCTGAAGATGCTACCCCATAAGATGAATTTGAGCCAACTAAGTATTTAGAAAACAAAATTACAACAGTTCTATTATGGAGATTTATGAATTGTGCCAGTGAAGATGACTGGGTCTGAGGTGGGGTAAATACAGGCAGAGTATCTCATCTATTGAAGCCTGAAGCAGAGTAATGCCACGGCAGAAGGCAGGTTGTGAGTCCACTTTATTTGCAGCCAACACCACATGTTCTCAAAATGTGCTCAGTTACCCTCCTTAGTCCATAAACTGTGTAGAAGTCCGGGCTGGTCACAGAGCACGGGCTCTGATCTGGGAATCCACCTAGATACAGCACCACGATGATGAACAGAAGAAGGGTTTCAGCAGCTTCTGCATCTGTTCTTCTCCCACCAGTGCATCTTCTGTCCCCGTTACTCTTGCAGTTCCTATCTTAAGTACTGCTGTAATGACAGCTTTGGCATACAAGGCAAGGCAAACAAGGCAAGGCAAGGCAAGGAAAGGCAAGGCAAGGCAAGGAGCAAACCTTAATGTAATGTCGAGTCCCTAATGACAGAAATGACCCATTAGCAAGCTACAATACCTTATAGTTCATGCAGACATTATTGTTAGCAGCCATAATCACCATCATCATCAATAACGATTCATTCAAGACTGGCATCATTCTAAAAACATATTAGAGAAACTTATTAAACATTATTCCTGTCTCCAATGGGAATGGATTCAGCACACTTTTTATCCTTTTATTGCATGATTTTGCACAGCTGTTTTCTGTATACTTGCCTTTTTGCACTGTTTAAAATCCAATTCATTCTTATTGAACTATCTTTCCCCCAAGACAACTGCCTGCATTTTTGTGGCATCATGGCAATAGTTAATCACCTTCAGTGCTTCGTGCTGTTTGGAACTTCCTTGAGTCTATGAGCCGGCTTCCCTCAAAGAATGATTGTATCTTATGAAAATATGATAATAAATGACTGTTTCTGGGATCTTATAAAAAAATCTCTGTACATTCAGTGACAATAGGGTCATTCTCATTTTTCATTATTCTTGAATTCCTTTACTTTAAATCTAAATTAATACCTAAAATGATCTACGTACGCTGCTGCCCACCTCTATAAGATTTAAGAGTCTTCTCCTTAGCAGGAAAATTAAGTATTTCTATAATTCTGTAAAATAAAAACCTGCAATATGTATGTTTTACTAAAAGCATATTGAGTAAATATAGACTGTGATAGAAAGAAACAGAAAGATGGTATAAAGAACATTTAAGCCACAGTGTCCTGATGTTAATGACATACCTTTGGAATTAGCTGCTTAGCTGAATGTATAAGCCAACTCTGACTAATCTATACTTCTATATTTCTTTTTTCTTTATAGAAAGCAGAGATTGCTGTTGCGCCTCTGACCATCACTTTGGTACGAGAAGAGGTCATTGATTTTTCTAAGCCTTTTATGAGTTTGGGGATATCCATTATGATCAAAAAGCCCCAGAAATCTAAACCAGGAGTGTTTTCCTTCTTGGACCCTTTGGCGTATGAGATCTGGATGTGCATAGTCTTTGCCTACATTGGTGTCAGTGTGGTCCTGTTCCTAGTTAGCAGGTTTAGCCCATATGAGTGGCACACAGAAGAACCAGAGGATGGGAAAGAAGGACCCAGTGACCAGCCTCCCAATGAGTTCGGCATATTCAACAGCCTCTGGTTTTCCCTGGGTGCCTTTATGCAACAAGGATGTGATATTTCCCCAAGGTTTGTGTCGAATCTTTTTACATTTGCATTTTATCTCCAACACTGAAGCATAAAACCTTCCTTTGTTTATTTTCCTGGCAGTATTTTGAAGTTCATTCTTTAGGAAGCCTTTTCATTTTTTTCTTTTTTAATAGCTATGATAAGGGCAACAGAGAATCTGCTTTGAATTTCAGTCATTACTATTATTTTACTTATGTCAGTGTGCATAAACCACAAACAGCTCTCAGAAACAGCAGGTACACCCAGGGGCAATTCCACTGAGCTGACTTCAGAGGAACTGTGTTGTTGCTAAATTAGTTCCATTGTATTACAATTATGAAATGCACGCTATTGTGCTGAATATTTGCCTTGCATGAATGAATGTCCCATTTCTGTTCCCTATCAAGTTCTACAGCACTGCTTCCAGAACGTCGCCATCTATGAGAGAGAGAATATTTGACCATCTGTGTCTGAGAAGCCACGCTGCATGGCCAAACTGTGCCTTACAGAGTGGGTACCTCAGATGTAATATATGATCCCAGTCCTGAATTTCTCAACCTCTTAAGATGTTCTGGAACTTTAGTGTGCAGTAACTACAACTTCTTAATTAAACATTATGACCCAGTCTTTCAAACTTGAGTGCTTCATTTTAGCCGTTAACAGTGAGATTTTGAGAGTGTTCAGCATTGGCCTAACTCTGCTATTATTGAAGTTAGCAATAAAATTGCTACTGATTAAGACTGGATGTACATTACTCCTCAACAGCCTTCTCATCAAATTACAGGTATTAAAATGGAAAATATTATTTTTCACTTAACATCAGTATCTCTGTTACCACAAAATGCTTGCTTGTTAAATAAGAAAAATGTGAAAGTTCAAATGATTGCAGTAGCTTGTAGAATGTTTGATAAGTTTGGGTGACGGGAACATTTTAATCCTAGAGCCAACATAATCCATGTGCAAAGCCTTTTGTGTCTTTTTTTTTAAGAGGAAACAGAGAAAGTTACTGATTTGCAGCTACCATGCTTTACTTTTGTCTTCAAAAAGAGATTACTTATCCAGTATTTTTGACAAAATTTTTGCTATCTTAGGCATTTCCTGAAATACTAAGAACACTGGGATTACTGTTCAAGAGAATTCAAACTTTTGTATGTGCATGATACGTATTAATACAGTGGAGTCTGTACTGTAGGCATTGAGATTCAAGAGAAAAGGCATTTATTAATATTTAAAATGCAAATGATCTCCCTCCCATTGACTGTTACTTAATGATACATGTTCAGCAATAGTGGTGCCTTCTCTTTCTCTCTCTTTCTTCATGGCTTAAGAGACAGGAAAATGTGCATTATCTTATTCATGTTTAGATCCCTCTCAGGTCGCATTGTTGGAGGTGTCTGGTGGTTCTTCACGCTCATCATTATTTCATCCTACACTGCTAACCTCGCTGCTTTCTTGACTGTTGAGCGAATGGTCTCGCCCATAGAAAGTGCAGAAGACCTTGCCAAACAAACCGAAATTGCTTATGGGACACTGGACTCAGGGTCAACCAAAGAGTTCTTCAGAGTAAGTTGGCATGTCCATTAGAGCAGCTCTCCCTACCGACTGCTCTTATAAGATGCTTGGAAGGGTGAAATAATGTTACTTTGCAATTATATGTAATATAGATTGTAACTCCTGCAATACTTTAGCTACATTTTTACTCCCACAACACCATTTGTTGGAGTTTTCAGTTGTTTTAATTTGTGGAAAACTTATTGATCCTGTCACATTGGGCAAAAGAGGTTCCCCGAGGGATACTGAAGCCAGTGATAATTAAGCAGCATTGCACTATTGATTCATCTGAAGCTACAGTACTGAAAAGATGTGCAGCATTGAAAGCCTATGACGATAACATGGAGCCTTGCAGGTTTTGTTTCTACTTATGGAATTGGCTGTGTGCATTTTGCTTTAGGGTCTTGGGTGGTGGGCAGGAAATGCATTTTTTAATTTGCTGACTTTCAGATGAATAATAAAGAGAAAATATATCTCAGGGGGATGTGGTTGGACCATTAGGAAACAGCCTAAATAGGCATTCATATGTCTGTGTTGTCTGTATTGATTACTACATTTTCATTTGCTTTCCTGTGTTAGTGTGGTTGGTATGTAATCCTCATCATTTGCCAGCTGGAAAACAGGGAACCTGGACATCACAAGGAATACAAAATAAACAGTCCCTCGTGCTTTATTTCATGTCTTTAGCAGATGAAAGTTAAGCCTAGCTGACTGAACGTGTGTGAGTTCAGTGTTTGAACATGGCTCTGAATAAATGCTGTGAGCCAGTAATCCTTCCTTGGAAAATACATGGTATTATTTATCTCAAAGGCGCCGCTTAAGGCATTTTTAGAAGAAAGAAAGATGGAGTGATAATTTTTTTCTTATTATCCAATTGAAAGGGGACTGTTCTGTGGTAGGTACTGCCGTGCACCTTGACCATTTTCAGTTTGGCCAAACTGAACTGAGTGAATCATTAACAAAATTATGGATGGGATTTGTGAACTATAGACAGTGTCAATTCAAGGGCAGATGCTGAGTGTCCCCCAAAAGGTCTGTAGTGAAATAACCTTTTTATTGCAAGAGATATCCCCAAAGAAGAACTTGCAAATATTTTCTATTAGCTGTAAAAAGATGATGGCTTGTAAGATATAAATGGCACTCAACCAATACACAGTGGTTGAGCCTTCACATAATGAAGCTGTCCAAATGTACAGATTTCATCTGTAGACACTGGAGAATGAAAAGCACCCCTGTGCATCCTGTGCGAGACAAGTGTGTTATATTGAAATAAATCACCCTTTAAAGTACCTTCCTTTTTGTATCAACTCTAGAGGGATCTCACTGAAATGGCTAGGGTGCTTGGTACCTCATTTTTTAATGGATACAGTTAGGTGACAGGTTTCTAACTACACCTGCCTTCTTGTATAGCCAGGGTGTTGGTATACACCTAAATCTGACACTACAGATGCTCTCTGGGAGCCTTATGTTTTACCCCAAGTGGTAGAAACTCAGCTTGTGGTCCCTAGAAGCCCTGATTTCACATCAGATGTCTACAAAAATGGTGGCATTAAGATATAGGCTTGCCTGAGAATTGAAATATTTTGATCCTGAGATGGCCAAATTTCCTATTTTCTTGAAAAGAGTACTCATTATTTATATTCATCTATACTTAACCCATAGATTCTTCTTTAGCTCAATTTGTGGAAAGTCAGGTATTTAATTCTGGGAATTCCAGTTTCAGTCCATCACACGCTGAGGTGTTAACGACAATATATGCATACGAATAGTTCTTTCAACTAGAATGAAGCTGTGATGATAGTTAAAAACATGATGCTGAGGACCAGGCAGGTTTATTTAACTTTGGATGTAGTAACTTGTTGCATTTTCAAGAGTATCCAGTGCTTGCAATTTTTTTAGGTGATGATGCAAAAATTAATTCCCAAGGAAACAGTAAAGAACGAAGAAATAGAGTTGTTTTCTTAAGAGTTTCAAAACACTCTTACAAGCTATTGTTTTGAAGTAAGGAGTTCAGGTATTTTGACATAAAAACAGTCTTGGTCACAAAAATTTCATGATTCTTTTAAATCATTCTGTAAACACAGATGCTTTTTTGTTTGAATCAATATTTCATGCAAGATCTCTCCTTAAAGAGAAGATTCTTTCTCCATCTATAATGACAGCCATTCTTTCACTTTAATCTTAAAGGGTTAAGAGAAAAAAGAAGGAAAATCAATGTTCTCTTTATATTTTTTCCTTTATTTCAAAATACAAATGGAAACATTAAAAGTAACTACAAATACGAAATATAGTTGCATATGCAAAATTTGAAGCTTTATCAAGATTTAGACTGTGTTGATCACTTTTTTAAAAATGGTATAATTGAGGCCCTGTTATTAAATGATTTCTAATCTCTGCAACAGTATAGTGATTGTTAATGATACTGTATGCGCTACTTTCAAAAATATTTTTCACAAAACAGGGACAAAGATAAAATATCATTGACAGACAATATTTGCACAAACACTGTTTGCATAATCATAAATTAAGGCCTAGCCTGAAACAATAGTAGGAGAAGACTTGTCTCCCAAGTCTAACATTTTCTGTGGTTGGAAGCAAACATCATCAGTTTTGGGATTAAAGTCATGTGTAACTTTTCTGTCAGTGATTACTCTCTGGCTGAAGATGAGCCTTAGGGACATTTTCTCATCATTTGATCATTTCTGATCAAAATGTCAGAAACTCTGAAGATCCATTCAGTCTGCTTTGAGTCCAGATTGAAAACAGAAAAGGGAAAAGTCGTTTTAAAGCCAACATAAAGAAAAAGAAGACTTTGATACTGTTAGCTATTTACTTATTTCCTGTTTTGGATACAGTGACAGTTGCATTTTCTGAGCAGCTTGCTCAAGAGGAAAATAACTTAGTTTTAGCAGTCCTACTCAGAAAAACCCTAAATGAAAATTATCCTAGCTCGGCTGACTGCAGGGGAAAGCTGCAATGTTTTCTCATATGGCAACAAAGAATATCTGTTGGTTCACTCTTCAATTTTCACTCTGGGTTGACATGTAGAAGTTGAATGTTAACAAATAAAAGCTTGGGAAAAGAAAATGTTCTTACAGAGCAGATGCCTTGTTAGACTTGCCATATTTTTTGTCTCTTGATGGGCAAAGGAAACTAGGTCCTAAACAGTAGATTTAAATGCAACCTTTTTCAGTCGATACAAGGCATTGTTTCCTCTTACTAATAGAGCTATTTTATCTGTTGCGTGTTTTTAGTTTTGACAGAAAGTGACCTATTAGGTGTTTACTTTATAAGGAATATGATGATATGGATGTTAAGATGTAAAAAATGATTGGAAGTGAAGGCAGACAAAGGCAAGTAATTATTCTTGAAATGATGCCTGATTCATTGCTGCTCTCCTCCATTTTTTTTTTCTTTCTGTAAATTTAAGTCCCTGAAATTACATCAGCGTAAAGCAAAAAGAATACATGGGTGGCTTAGCTTACGCTCTGCTCTCAGCCACTATTATGTAAATGAAAAGTAGCTGTGACTACAGTGGAAAGAGAGGGTGACAAGGCAGGATGCGATTATGGACATGCACAACTGTTGTTAATTTAAATTTTATTATATTTGACAGAAAGATAAAATCATGCATACAGACAAGCTAAAAAAGCAAGGATAATTTCTCATGTTCTGTTATATGGTATTTTTATTGAATATTTCTGGTTAAATGCCACTTTCAAGTTAGACCAATCATGCAGTAATTGGTAAAAAGAAGTGCTTCGGGGAAGTTACTCTTACTTATATGAAGGCTCAGTTGCAGGCTTTTTAAAGCCATTGTCAATTTAAATAATACCTAGATTATAGGATTTGATATTTGTTTAAATGTTCTACGGCCCTTTTTTGGGGGGCTTTATAATAATGAATATTTTCCTGGAGTGCTCAGCACAGTGTAGGAATGGGCTCATAGACCAAATCTTGCTTAGCTGGAAACTCCTGTTGACTCAAATAAAAGCTGACCTGAGCATCGGGTTAAAAAGTCCTTTTTGCAGCATGCATAAGAGAAGACAAGTGCCATCTGTTATTAAATAAAAACACTGTATAATGTTCAGCTGACGCACTGCTTGTTTGCATGTATGTATCCCTGTTGCTAGAGGAAGCAAAGAAATTGTTGAATGAATCTAACAACCACAGGAAGCTTCTCAGCCTACTAGCATTTCCTTCCTTCCTTCCTTCCTTCCTTCCTTCCTTCCTTCCTTCCTTCCTTCCTTCCTTCCTTCCTTCCTTCCTTCCTTCCTTCCTTCCTTCCCTCCCTCCTTCCCTCCTTCCTTCCTTCCAATGAGAATTCTTATTTGTTTTTATTTTTATTAAGTTTTATTTTTGCTTAAGACTTTACTTGTGGTTACACCATGCATTCCCAGACAGGAGAATTTCCAACTAATGCACTCTAAGCCGCAAATTCTTGCACATTCTTTGAGCAAGTAACTTTCTTACTCAATTACTTGCAGGATCACAGTCTTTAAAATAAATCCACTGATACTGCAGTTCTAAAAACATACCTAATACTTTGAGACAAATGCTTAGGGCGTTTTGTTTCCTGTAATAGCATATTTGGTCCAATTTGCTGTTTCCATCTTTTATTGTGAACCATGTCTTGAAATGTTGTGCAACCTTTCTGAATGTAAATTGAATGAATTCTGGACTCTGAATGTTGAAAGCAGAAATCTTACTTAAGCTATTATGCGTTTGATGGTGTAAGAAGTGGGTGTTAGGGCTGAAAAATGCTTCAAGACTCAGCTCAGTATTTATGGGGAGTTTATTTTATTGTTTCTCTTTCCCATACAGGTTTATTGTGGATATCTATTTCATATATAATTTCCTAATTACTTTACAACACTTTGACTGTGTGAACTGCCTTTATCTAACGGTAAATTCAGGTCTTAGCTTTGCAGTTATTTTATTGTGACTGCTAGAGGCTAACTGGGCCTAAAAATTATATTTGGTTTTGTAGTATAGATATTGTTATTTCTTGTTTCTTTTAAAATAATCACGGAATTCAAAGGAAATCCTTATCCAAGTATGATTTTCCCAACCCCAGTTGTTTGAAATATTAAGTAAGATTGATTTTATTTTGAACAGTTCCATTCTGAAATGTTGCAACATTCTTTTGTTCTAACTTCTTTTTAATTTTCTCCAGAGATCAAAAATAGCAGTGTATGAAAAGATGTGGACCTACATGAAATCAGCAGAGCCATCAGTGTTCACTAGGACTACTGCAGAGGGAGTAGCTCGTGTCCGCAAATCCAAGGGCAAGTTTGCCTTCCTGCTGGAGTCCACCATGAATGAATACATTGAGCAACGAAAGCCATGTGACACCATGAAAGTGGGAGGAAATCTGGATTCGAAAGGCTATGGCGTAGCCACACCGAAGGGTTCTCCATTAAGGTGGGTGGAATAGTATAACAATATAAAATGTGTTGTTATAGTATTCCACCTTCCCTGATGTCCCTGATATAGCTCTTTTTGTTTTATGTGTGAACATGGTATGTTATTTTTCTTTTCTTCCATTTCATATTTTTTTGATCAACAAAGGTAACCATTTCTAATTGCAATATGGATTTAGCAGCTATAGTTGGCATATCTTTCAAGGCCATATAAAAACCAAACTGGTTGAACACTAGCTACTTGAAGTCAGCCTCAATAGTATTAACATCAGCTATTCTATTTCATCAGCTTTTTTCACCTAATTCAACCCTTTATAGCAGTATTATGCCTACATTATCGCATCAGTATCTGCATCAATACTATGCCTACATTTTATGTTTTGTTTATTGATCTTGGCTGCTAATTTCTGAATAAGAAGCTGCTTGTAACATCTTTTTTCGAATGTCATCACTTAGAGGCAATTAGTCCTTCATTAAAGCAACTTCATTAAAGTACTTAAAGCACCTTCTTATTTAGAAAAAAAAGAAGTTTGTGTTTCTAGCATTATGCATTTCAGTACTGCCTTCAAACTCACCAGTATTTTCTTTATTGAGGTATCAGACACATTCAGTCAAGTAGGAGAGTTTTTTATTCATGCGCAGAACATCATTTGCTTTTCATTCAAATTGTCAGGACAACAGAAGTGTAGGTACTAGTTCTGTGTTAAAATTGGCAGTATTTACCTTCGTGTTGTATTTAATGTTTAAGGCAAACAAAGCTCGCCTTTTTCCTCTGGTAGACTTGCCAATTTTCTTCAAAGCAAAAGAGCAACTAGCAGATTGAGGGAGGCTTACAGTGATAGGGTGCATGTGAGTGGGGGAGAGGGAATGGCCCGTGGAGCAACCAGCACCCCACTCCTCAAATTTCACCCATGTGCTCATGATAAGGGGTTACAACAGACTCTGATGAAATAGGTTCTCCAAGGAGACGAAGCGGGTTGAAGGGAGAAGTTGCAAGTGCAGATGGAGCCATAGTTCTGTACAGGAAATAGCTAAGGAGGTACCTGTCTACGTCCAAGACCACAGAGGAGACATCATTACCACTATGCAGATAACTAGACTCACTCTTAACTCACCAATTTAATCTGCACATAATACCACAAACCTCAATAACCTTAACTGTATTACACGGATGAGAATAGGAGTATCATCAGAATCATTTCCATCTGCAGCAAAAGAAGATTTGTATGTGCAGGAGAAAATCAGGCCAGTTATTTCAGTGGTTGAATATGAATTTTTGGTCCTCTCAGTACCTCTCACATTTAAAAACTATCAACTTCACCACTGAATAAAGTGGTAAGAGAACATAAGGAGGTGAGAGAGGGAAAATTATGACAATAAAAATATTAATTGTAAAGAAAAACATGTCCAGAGCTCATGGGGTTGTTAAAGGTAGAAGGCGGCAGATAATAGGAGAGGCTGATCTACTATCTGGGCATATTTTCAAAGCAATTACTTTTTATTTTGTATTTCTAATAGATTGCTATCTCCTTCTCAGTGTTTCAGACAACCTAGAAGTGGTAGGCAGCACTGCAGTTTAGCGGAGCTGCTTTCCCGTAGTAAGAAAATGCCCATTGCTGACAGTCATGCTTTACCGTGCCAAACCTAGGGCAAACTTTTTAGGAGTCACTTTAGCTGCTGTCATATATATATCCTAGCAGTGGGCTGTTTGCTCTAGGCATGCTTCATGGTGCTCTTTAGTCCCTCTCACTCTTTTCTGCAGAGTATCTAACACCACCAAGAGAAAGCTTGTTATAATGAGCACTAGTAGCCAGTAGAAGCTGGTTTGTGTCAAATTTGGGCTTATTTCAGGTTTGTTCAATTGGCAAGATAAAAATATCTAGGAGTAATGGGGCTGAGACATAAAGCAGTTAGACTTAGAAGGAAGAGGGCCTAGTAAGACAGTTTAATAAGAACAGAGAGGAAGAGCACAACCTTGATGGTAAGGATCAAGTGTGAAATCCTGGTTCCATCACAGCGAAAGACCAAGCTCCCATATGTTTCAGTGAGGCCACAGTTTGATCTAACTGGGGCCAGCAACTATCAGTAGGGTGATTTGATCAGCATTTAGTTTTTCACATCCTACCTTCAACTGTTTTTCAAAAAGGGGAATACGGGGAATCCTACCCAACTGGAAAATCAGACCAAATTTTCTTTCAAGCTGTCTCGACTGGCTGTCAATGTCCATGCCTTTCCTGAGCCTTTCTTTCACATGTGCTAAGCTGCTTGTTCTCCTGCTGCACCCCTTTCCCTCTCCAGCCCCAGTGACAAACCTCAGGCGACACATCAGTGCTGCTTACCTGTTAAAAACATTAAGCAACACACTTAATGTTCTGGACAAAAATAAAGACCAAGCAACACCTCACATTCATACCACCTCTTCCATGTATGTCTATAGACAGTAGTGCTTACTGAAGAGGGGAAAAGCTTGCTACCCCTGTGCTTTTGAACAGAAAAGACTCAGCTGTAAATTTTAACTGCATGCTTCAGTATTTTCTGAATTGTTTGAAACTGTAAAATATGCTGGGTTTGCTATTTTGACTGCATCCCGCATGGTAGTGTTTCTGTTACTGATCAGATGACTTATGTAACTGCTGCCTGCACAGATAATTGCAAATATTGAACACACAGTTTGAAATCCATGAAGGGCAGACTAGCTAAGCTCATTACATATATTAGTCAAAAGACATAATTTTCTATGGGAGTTGTAAATTCTGTATTTTATTTAATGATCATAATTTCCTATCTGAGTTATGTGTAGACCACAAATTACTTGATGTAGTTCACAAATAGTTGCAAGTAGCATATAAATGTTAAACATTTGCACTCTATTCTTGGTCTGTTCAGGACTAGGGAAAAATACCAATTTTTTCAAATGAATTATTCATAGCAAATTATTCACTAAACTCTTTGAACACCTATGTCACTAGAGATATTTTAGTCTTAATCCTCCTCCTTCTTACAATGGTTATAAATCAGGAGTTTTTTCACTGAAAATGTAGTAACAGCTGCATAAAATTGTGAGTGTATGGAGACCCAGACCATATATTTTCACACATCTAACACTGACAGGAAGTGGGGTAATCTAAATCAGACTTCTTCCTATAGCATAGGACTAGCGATGGTTCCCTGCCATCACATCACCAGACTCATGTCCATTACAGAGCACATACCCATCACTTCACTCATCCGGATGAAATCCACCTGTCAGAGCGATCCAGGGACTGGTCTCTCTGTTGCTCATGACCCTACGCATGAGCAGGGTAGTGGATTTTAATTTGAAACTCTTCCTTATTGGGTTCCATGCTACACTCCTGCAGTGTTCAACCAGTACCTATTGGCTAATTGGAATGATTTGTTCTCAGTGCTGGTGCAGTATTAGGATTCATGCATATCACTGGATGGAAGAGAATGGGAAATGCCTGATGTGTGTTTCTTTTATGCCTACCGGGCAGTACCACGTTACACATCATGTGTGTCTCCTTCCTTCCTTCCTTTCAAGTGATATTCATTTCTATATAACATTGTAAAAGACTGACATATTTGAGAAGGAACATGGGATTGAGGGCAAAGGCTCTCATCACAAAAAAGATTGAGTTTCTATCATGGCACTATCCAGCTGTCCTTACTGTTTCCTCCTCCTACCACGGTAGGTATCCTTCCAAAACTACTGTGTAGCAATCAGTGTGAAATGATGAGGTTTTTTCTTCAACGGTGGCATTTGCAAAGGTGGTTAAGAGAGTGCTGCTTGCCTACTTAGCAAGACCTGCCTTTGTAAATGTGTTGTCATTGGAAGACGTTCTTGTGGCCAGACTTCTGGCCGTTGTGGATCACCCCTGGCTCGTCTGCCTGCAGTAATCTGTGTTTCTAGAGGGCAGCACCTGGAGATCTTGTACTATGCAAATCCTGTGCCTTGCATGCCTCTGCTTTTCTGTTTTAGGTATGTAGGCATCATAAACAAGTTTGAATAGTGATGAACAAGAAAGAGTTCTCCATTCTAAGAAGTAATGAAAAAGGAAGTAGGGGCAATATTGTTTTAAAGGTACACGAAAAGCTTTTTCTACTTTTTGTACCTTGAAGCTCTTTGATGCAAAGGTGAATGACAGGTTGAGCTAAAAAATGAGGAGTTGTCATCATTGTTTTTGTGAGTGCTTTAACTAAGGACATTTGGCTGTCCTGTCCTGCAGCTGACAGTGTGCAGTGTGGATGAGTGAAACCTGCTGAAATCATGAGTGTCTGGTGAGACACTTTGAGTCCAGCCGGATGGGAATGGCAGGATTAGATCTAGCCAAATAATAAAAAACTGTTGTGAATAGATGTGTTGATGTATTTTAGAGACTGGTGATGGCTGTTCACCAACCTATATTAAGAGCTATATTAAGTTCCCACTATAGCAATTACAGCTAATGTTTATAGATACAAATCTGGGATTCTATATTTCATTATTCAAGTCTCTATTCTTTTTATGTAGTAAAGAAGTAACTCCAGTTTGACTTTAGGAGGAATTGTTTATGGTCTGGGGAGGAAGGAGAGAAGGCCCACATGGTGGTATCTGCTGGTTCTTCGCAGTGTGACAGCTGGTGACATGAACTGACTCTACACCGGCTAAGGGCCAGTCCTTTACCTATTCTTTACTGTGTTTGTATTAACATGAGGTGGGAAATGTGGGATGTGCATCAGTGAAGCAGGTGATGCGGATGCAATGTTCTGATCATTCTAGCAACTTGTGTGAAGTGCAAAGTGCAACGTGAGTGAAGCTATGGATTTTAGTTTCCAACCCTTGCAAGGGAGGAGCGCCCTGGAGAGTGCTTGAAGTGCAGAAGGCATCCGAAGGGTGCCCTGTCAACATCTTACAGATTCTCCTGTTTTATATGATTGTGCAATACCTGAAAGAGATTTACCCAAGGAGTGAGGGATCTGTGGTGGAGGGAACTTTCTCTTGATGAAAACTGTGAGTTTATGTAAATAAGGTAAAGATCTGTTGTGAAGGGAGTTTTTCTGTGCACGGGCTTTATAAACTACCATCTTGATCTCAGTGACTTCAGCTAGTCCTTTTTTTCCCAAAGTAAATCTCTAAAATTCCCATTCTTCCATTGCTTCATTTCAATGTGGTACTACAGCTGACAGTGTTACCTTTGCTTTTCAAGGTTATGGTCCCTTAGTCAGAAATGTAGTGGTGAAGGAAAACTTTTTTTGGTAATGCATGCACTTTAATACAAAATATTGGCAGACCTTATATCATATGATGGCATATTCCCTATTCTTTGAAACAAGCTTGGGAAAATAAGGGTAAATCTGATGGTATAATTTCTTCCAATGAGACCATTAAACTTTTTATCAAGTTCTGTCCTTGATGTTTTTAGAGACCAGAGTATAAGGAGCTTATTGTGGAAGGAATTCCCAGATCATCATTCACTGTCAAAGCTATTTGTTGTGAACTTAATACATTATGCTGAGATATACCCCAGTTCTCTTTTTACCTTGGTTTTGTAGATCAGTAAATTGATAATTAACACCAAGCTCTGTGGGAAAAGAATCATAGTCATTACACAGAGGTCATCTATAAGGATAGATAAAAAATTTTCCACCAAAAATTCTTGCGTTCTCTGGTTTCTTATGATTTCTATAAAATTGGATTTGTGTGGGCAAAAAAGGGCTATGATATTCACAGATTCCCTCTGAGAAAGCGGAAAACTAGGGAAGAATGTTTGAGCTGACCACCCAAATTATTTAGAGAGTCAAAATTCATTTACTATAGAGGAATTCTTTCACTAGTGTTTTTCAAAGGTTTTGTACTGTAGAAATCCATGACTCTTCACAAAAACAGAATTTTCCCATGAGTGAAGCTTCCTTGTGCAAGTTGTGTTGTATCATGAAGTAAGCATTTCCCTGGACCGCTCTTCGCTGTACCCTGTATTGTTCAGTTTTCAAAGGACTTCATAGTTGTTTTTTTTTTTAACTGATATAATTGAGGTAGCTATTCTAGCATGTGGTCTTTCTATGCATCTGGGCTGCATTGTTTACTCAATGGTGTGTTCCTGTTTGTAGAAAGATACAGAAATAGGCAAAGGCAATGTACACTTGGGTCACCATGGTGAGACCTGTGCCCTGTGTGCTTTTGAGCATTGTTCTGGCAGTTCAGAGAGAAGAATGGATATTTCGTCTGCTGGCTGGCTGTCCTCCAGCTGGCAACACTGGCATCCAAAGATCTCCCCAGATCATTCTGAAGGCAAGCAACCTTCACAGTGAGGGGAGATGCAGAGGAAGCAGGTTCGATTTTTTTTCATGTTTCTCTTCTCCTACCAGGATGGCTGGTCTTGCCCATAATCAGTGTGTTATCCACAGAGGCAATCATTTCAGCAAAGATACTGAAGGAGCTAGAAGCTGGTGTATTTATGGTTGATGCAGAGAAGATATAGAGACAACTGGTGAATAATGGAGGTTTAAGGATAAAAATGAGTGATGTGCAATTACTGAGTTTAACCTCTATTCTTTTAAAGTAAGAGGCAGTGCAGAAAACAAAAATCCCTGCATAGTTATGGGGTGGTCCATTGATATTTACAGGATTTTAGTCAGGAGTTTCACTTACCAAGATTTTACAATTTTACATTTTTCTTCTGTTATACAAAATTATTTGAAAACTAGAATGTTATCTATAACATTTTATGCATATTGTAACCATTATCCTGTTTGACTGATGGTGTAGATCATACTGTATGACTTTGTATAATGTTCTTCCCTTCACTTTAGGCATAACAAGGCTTGAATTACCACCCCATTACCCGTTCAGTGTCAGAGCATATAGCCTGGATATTTCTCAAGCAGGTCAGATCCTTCAGAGCTCGTTGGGTTTTCTGTCAACTAAAAATAACATTTACTAGGTAAAAAGGCAGAGAGCAGGCCACTGCTTAGCAAGGAATGTAAAAGTCAGGGGTCAAAAGAAGATCAGTGAAGAGAGAGCTTGGCAATGAATATTAACAAGTTGTTCTTTCAGCTGAGCCTGGGAGGCATACTTAGTTTCAGTGACATGGATTATTTCTGTCTAAAAACGGAATATCTGTTTTAGAAGTAAAAAAAAAAAGCCTTGAGAACAGATATCAGAATTCCAGCTTTCTCTGTTCCCCAGTGATGCTTATTGGATTAATTTTATAATTTTTAATCAAGATAAGGGTCTTCCCCATATGAAAAGACTGGAATAAGAAAAGAGGAAAATTTGATGATGACTAATGAGCTCCGTTGCAAGACATATGAGCAAATGTATTTAAGCAAAATCTTCTACTTGGAGGAGTTTTGCCCTTTCTTGCAATTTTTACATATAGAGGCAGGAAATTTCAATAATCCTGATTTAAGTCACCAAATTGCAGTGAAGAGCATTGCTATTGAGAGAGTTTCTGATATTTGTGTCTTTAGAAGAAAACAACCCATTAGTGTCCATTATGCTGCACTCACTGAATTTTCTCTGTCTTGGCAAAAAAAAACCCCAAACCATCAGTATATCTTTCAAGTACTTCAGAGAGCCATCTCTGATCTACCTTGTTCCACAGAGCCTATTTCTTCATTGCCACTTGCAGGAAATTTTCACCCTCAGACTTCAGGGGGGCATTCATAATTGAACAAAGCTCTCCAAGGTCTGGAGGAGAGAGCAAAAGTCACAGGAATTTGTTCTGTTGCCAATCCTGTTTTCCTACATTACGAATGACATTAGAAGCCACTGATGGAAGGCAAAGCTCTTCCAAGAAGCCCAGCTCCCATTTCGGTCGCGCAGTCACATTCTGGTACCTCTCTGCTAATGTCATCCTGCTTCTTACTTCAGGGAAGGTCCCAGGATTTTAGTGAGAACAGTTGTGAAACAAGGTGTTTCTGAGCAGGAGTGAAAGGACAGAGCATGTAAACAGCAATAAAACTATTGCCTAGAAAGGTAATTTTTTATCTAAACATTGCAATGGCAATAGGTATTTTTAAATTAGCGTTATAATTGGTATAAAAGGTGAAACTACCATTCTGTCTCTTCAGCTTTAGGATTGGCTTAACAGCATGATAAGGCTTTTTTTTTTCTTTATTTTCCTTTTTTACAAGATATTTATACAAGAGCTTTGTCCTTCTGATATTTAGTGATTACTAAAGGTGAAATTTCTGTGCTGTTGTATAGATGCATTGTTTGGGCCAGTCCATGGTAGTCAGCACCAGGACAAGTTTTGTAACAGGCTTGTTTTCTACAATCAGAAAGAAATCAAGGCATCAAAAAAACCCACAGTTCTTTTTTTGTTTTTCTGCTTCAGAAATAATTGAATGCGAACAGTGTAGGAGCTTCACGATATCAAATCTGTCCAAATGAAATTTGTCAGGCTGTTCACTTCTCTGCAAGGTAAAAAGTGGCATGTTTTTAAATATAACCAATGAACTTCCCTAGAACTATCAGTGAAGACCAGAATCTCTCAAAAATACTGATACCATTGCTGTGCACATGTCTTACTGACTTTCTGGAAGTTTGCCAAGGTTTGATAAGCATTAATCCCCAGAGCATGCCAGAGGCATACAAAAGGGTTGTCATTGTTTCCAATCTATAGATCCTCAAGAGAACGAACTCTGCTTCTTGGCACTTCAGAAATAAATTTCTGCTGCCCTTTTCCCTGCCATTTCCCCAATCCCTCATAAAGCAGCTCAGCAGAGGGCAAGATGCAGCCCATTATATTTTAACAATGCAGCTCGTTATTATTTCTCTCTTCTCTTTTCATTACAACTGTTTAGGTGTCAGTTCCCAGGAAACTGGCAGGCTTCAGAGTATTCATTAAGGGCACAATCCAGCTACCTTTTAAAGTTGAGGGTACAGTTCCCGCCAAGTAAAAGGCCTATCCCACTAAGATAATAATTGTCCACGTAAATTGTAGGTAGACTAAGGCAAGGGAACAGGCCACTGAAAGGCATCTCAGCAGCTCATAACAATACTTCTCTGTGGAACTGACATTTGGGGAACAAATAGCACCTGAAAAACATTTTGCGATTAATCTGTGTGGTAGTTGCAAAACTGCCCACTTCCAATTGACAGTAAGTACTAGATGGGCTCCAGAGAGACACAACATGGCCATTTAGTCTTTATGCAGCCTTGGCTCTTGTGAGAAATCCCAAACCAAAAGTAGGAAAAAAAGTTTATTTTCTTTCTTGTAGAGTTTCTTTGAGCTGAGAACAGTATCTTAGACCAGCACACTGTGCAGCGGAGTAGGCATTATAATTCCTTCTATAGAAGGAATGAGGCTGAGGGAACGAAAGATGAAAATGTTGCCAATGAAAAAAAACACAAAGCAAGATTCAGGAGGCCTGGGACTGACACCCAGCTCCAGCTCCCTGGGCAGTTTTAATATATCTTTTCAGCTACTGTGTATCTTGGCATGACATCTCTAAAATGCGGCTATTACCCCACTCAGGAAGATGTTCCCAAGGTGCTCAGGTTCCAGATAAAAATGGCCATATGTGCATCTTGCTGAACAAAAGTTTAAAAGATTGTGTGTTAAAATGGTGACTTGTGATTGATCAGTAGTTATTCCTCTGAACTGGTCTACCTTGTGTTTGGTAGGAAGTAGGGTCAAAACTACTGTTTTTTTTCTCAGCTACCTCTAGATACACTTTGCTCAAGTCTTTCTGTATTTTTATAGCTAGAAGCCTTACTCCCATTTTCTGCCTTCCTTCCTCTGCTTCCCATTCCAATTAAATCACTGAGTAAGAGCTTAAATCAAAGCTGAAGAAGGATTTAGCTCTTATTTAACCACATTTTCTAGCAAATCACATGATGCTCAACAATACTGTGTGTTCTTTTGTTGAGTGAGATTCTCTTTTAACAGCTTTTAGCAGGATTGGCAGTTTTCTGTAGTAAAAGTTTAACTACAATTTCCCCTGCACTTTTTTAAAGCCAAAAGTGAACTGGATGAAAGTGGTCCACGCCTGACCTCATACAGAGACCTATTTTATTGTTACACCTCAGTTATTTCTTTCTACTCTAAAAGAACACATAAAAAGAATAATCTGCCTCCAGGACCCAGAGAAGACAGAGCTTTTTTTTTTCTTTCTGCCCCCCCCCAGGTGGGGAGGAATAGCATCTGTGCACAGGAAGATCCAGGTCTCTTGCATCTTCTATTACTAGCAACAAGGATGACCGAGGCCTGCAGGTGAGAGCAGCCCCAACATCTGGCAGCCCATCTGTTACCTCCAGAAAAGGCTTTCTGTGTACATGATTACACATTAGGCTCATTCTGATCTATTGCTTTTATGGTTCCATCTAGTGCAACCAAAGTTTTCAACCATGTTTGTCGTAAGAGAGGATTTTACATTTAGCAGGAGACCTTTGGCTTCCTTGGTATGGATGTCGGCACCTGATTTTGCACACAGCAGTATGGAAATTCTTTTTATAGCATTTTATGCCATGTCATTTGTGTGGTTCAGATCTATTTTGGATCTTAAAATTCTGAGTCTATAGAAAAACTCATCAGACCTGGTTGGAAATCTGCAACTTATTTCCTACAGAATATCTCGAGTTTTTCTAGATAAATCAAACCACCCAAATTTCAGGTGCCTAAATGCAAACATTGCTAGGCAATTATTCCAATATTTACATTTTCAACAAAAATTTTTAATTTGAAGGTTTCCACAGAAACTTTTTACTGGTTGCAACACAAAACAGTAAGAGACAGGATGTAGGCTGATGCTCATTTCTTTATCAGTTTTAATTAAAACAATTATGTCCTTCTTTGGCAAAGCTGTAGGACCAGCCTAGACTCAGATCCATCGCCTCAGGTTTTAATCAGTATATGTTACTATTTTAATTATATTCTAACTTTACCTGCTAATGATGTTTTCTCCTTTAAATTCACATGAACACTTGACAATTAGTTCTGGCTGTGCAGAGTTTAAATAATGCAAACTCAGGCTATGAAATTGTCATCGAAAGTGAACAGAAAGTCATCACTGTTCCTTGAGGATTTAGGAATTGTTCCTATCACAGTTAAATAAGCAGGCTGCTACTTTTGGCATCTCTTTTAGATAGTGGGCAATTATCCAAGGCAGTTCCAATTAGAGTGCTTTTAGTTCATCCAATTTGTAGGCCACAAGAGAAGATATTGTGGCACCAAATAAAATAATTGCAAACATTCAGACCACATCTAGAATACGGCATCCTTTTTTGGCCTCCTAATTCAAGAAAAACATCAATAAATTGAAGCGATTTCAATGGAAGGTGATCAAACTGGAGCTGGGTCTGGAGCACCTGCCCTGTGAGGAGAGGCTGAGGGAGCTGGGCTTGTTCAGCCTGGAGCAGAGATGGCTTTGTGAGGGACTTAACGGCAGCCCACAGTGCCGATGGGAAGGTCTTTGAGGAGATGGAGCCAGGCTGTTCACAGCAGTGCGGGAGAGGAAGATAAGAGACAATGGGCATAAACAGAAACAGGAGAAGTTCAGACTGGACCTAAGGAGGAACTTTTTCCCCTGACTGCCTGAGGACAGCCTGACAGTGACACTGGTTGCCCAGAGAGGTTGTGCAGTCTCCATCCTTGGATATTTTCAAACTCTGACTGGATGACACCCCAAGCAGCTTGGTCTGACCTCAGAGCTGACCCTTGTGTGAGCAGGAGGCTGCACCAGGCACCTTCTGAGGTGCCTTCCAGACTGCACTATGCTATGATCCTTTTTTGACAATTACAGACATGAAAAGGACATCTTCAGCCATCACATTCAATCTCCTGGAACTACAGGAGTATTTGGAAAGTTGTAGGAGCTTACGGAGAGGGATGTTTAAGTTTTCTGCATAGTAGAAGATCTTCTCCCCAACTTGTTTTTTGTTACAGCAGTCAGACCACTCAGGTTGGCTGTCTCTCACTTTTGGCAGGGTATGCAGAAAAATTAGGAGTATCTCATGGTTAAAGACTGAGTTGAGGGAATATGCACAGACGTTTAAGCTTAGTCTGTCTCTAGGAAGTTATTTCCATTGAGAGGCCAGAAGGATAAATTCTCTAAGAACACTCGCCTGAAAAGGCCCAAAGATTTCTGAGCAGCAATGAAGTGTGGTTGACTGCGCGCAAGGCTGGAAGTCATGTCATACTGATGAGCTTAATTATGATCCTGCCCCGATTTCCTGGGAGTCTCGGAGGACATCAGTTCACCTTCTGGCTTCAGTTTCACCTTTGCAAATTGAGGGTAATGACAATTGCCCGTCAACCTCAGAGGGGTAGTGAAGACTAATAGCGTAGTGTTTATTGTGCTGTGAATATTTCAAGTCCATTCCTACTTCAGATGTTTGTATGATTATTTCAAATCCAGGAGGTGTGTGCCTCAGAACAAACCCCACAGTAGATTTCTCAGTGTCTTTGATCAAAGAAACTGCTTTGGAGACAAAACAATAGGGAAAATGTAACTTCAGCTAATGGTTTCTTAAACAGTCGATGGTCTATGACCACATGTTGTTCTGTCTTCCCTTTAGAAAGCAATAGCAGAAATCTCCATCACCAGTCGACCCTACTCCCTCCAGTTTTTTTCATTAAAAATGGCATGTGGGCATGTGTTCAGGACAACAACAATTACATTAGTTGGATCTCCATATCCACTGCAGAGATCTATTAGTAATTTCCATACCTTGTTTTCTCTATAGCCTGGCTGCTTGTGTTTGAAACATTACAAGCCTGAGTATTACTATATTGAAGTGACTGTGCTTGGTCTGACTGGTGTGAGTGCTGGTGTATTTGCATTTGCTGCTGTGTACATGGCTCTACCAATGGTGGCAACACTATATAGCTGGTTGCCAGAGGGATTGGATTGCCCTTGTCTGATAATTTCACCTGATCTAGGACTGATGTTCAGCTGGCTTCAGGGCATTTTAATTATCAGCACACTGGCTATTGGACCGACCGTCTCATCTGGTTGCTGGCACCATTTATGTTTGTCTCAGCCTATCAGATCTTCCTCATTAACTTCTGCGATAATACTGAGACAGAAAGTCCTAGGAACTCTTCCAGCTAATCCCCATTTTGGCTGCTGACCAAATAAGGCTTTATATAACACAACTGTAATTGCTCCATTTGTACGGTATTGATCTGCCATTAGGCAAAACACAAGACAGCATTTTACTAAGGCTCAAGTTATGCAGTATTATTTATTGTTTGCATTGCAGTTGCAGCTAGAGTTCCCACCTGGGGAATGGACCC
This sequence comes from Pelecanoides urinatrix, assembly GCA_013400755.1. Classification (NCBI taxonomy): domain Eukaryota; kingdom Metazoa; phylum Chordata; class Aves; order Procellariiformes; family Procellariidae; genus Pelecanoides; species Pelecanoides urinatrix. The sequence continues at coordinate 53,890 of VZTQ01014538.1, forward strand.
CCTGCTTTTTCTCTCAGTCTCTGCTTCTAATTAAAATAATGAACTTCAAAGTGCTTGCACTAAATTAGACCAAAGCTTAAGAAACCATCTCTTAGCGGGGATCTTTCTATTTATTGCCTTCCTTGTAATACTTCTTTATGAAAAACAACAGCATGGAGTCACAAAGAAGCACGTCTGGTTACAGAAATCTCTCATACCTCTTCTCTGTCTAAGTTTAGATCTGATAGCAGTGTATCAGCTGTGCAGATCTTAGGAATTAGTGGTCTGTTTCTGGCAACAGTAAAAATCAAGCATCCATGCTGATTTCTCAGTGTTATCAATGGCTTTTGACACAGTGGCCATGATACTTTAATACCTTTGTGGACACTGATGTCAGTGAATGAATTCCCTTGGAAGCTGCAGTTTTGTCCCATTGCTTTCCCAAGTGGAGTTGCTTTCCTCACTAGGAGCAGACTGCTTGTATTACAGCACTTTCAGTACCGAACAGTACGCTGATGGTATTTGGCCTTGCAGTCATTTCATGCTTCATTCTCATTAAGGTGAGACTGGGACTTAGCGGCTGAAAAGTCCAATCAGACAGGCGAAAGATTGGTGCTCATTGGAAACAGCACGTAAAATAGTGGGTTTGGTTTCTAAAATAAACATATAGGAACTCAATTGAATCTGGCTACTCCTCAAATTCCTGAGAACAGTAATAGCAGTAAGTTCATTTTTTTTCCCCAGTTGCAGCTGCTGAGAAGATGGCAGGAGGTTTTTTCTCTCACTGTGGCTCTTGCCACAGGTATCTATGTCTCTGTCACCTTGAGAGTCGTTAAATGCAACTCATTTTTTATGACTCTTCTCTTAGGACATCTTAGAAACAATAGCTAGGATAGAGGACTTCTATCACCTTTTATGGAGCATCTTAAGCTGATGGTGAGGTAGTTTGTGAAAAAGGCGTACACAGATGCTCAGCTGAGCATCTTTACTTGTAGAAGTCACTCCATTGTGACTCCTGATTTTTTTTACCATTTTTTAATCTTAAGCTGACATCTTAAACTAATTAGTTGCTGTAATGACGTCTTGCTGTTTGCAAGGAAGAAAATGCAGCACATGTCGTAAGGAGTAGAATAACGGGAGAAGACCATGTCAGATACAGTTCCTCTTATCCATCTTACCATTCTAAGTTCATAAAGGGTGAGATTCAGCCTGGCATAAATGAAAAATTGGAGAATTCTGATAGTGCAATCTCTTCAAACATTGCCAAATTTGAACCAGTCTCCAAAAATGCCAGATATGATCAATACTACATTAAGAAAGATCTTAATTTTATTATATTAGCTGCCCTGCTACCAACTGAATAGAACATACATTTATATAACACATTGAGACATGGGGCTGGTTAGGAGCCAGAAAACCTAATTTTTGCAGCGAGTCCAACAGGATATTTTACTTTCCATGATTTGTCAGCAAGAGGCCTGACTAGTTTTGGAGGTCACAGTAATATTTGTTCTGGGGATAGGTGGTTCAGCCTAGGGCTGGGTCTTCCTGTGGATGAAAGCTGTGAAATGCTCAGTCCAAGGCACGATATTTCTGCCACTACTGGGTCGTGTTGAATGGAGTGAAAAATTAGAACCTGCTGAAACAGCTGCCACCTGCTTTGTGCTGGAAGATTTTGATATAGTAAAATCTTCCTCTGTGTAGGGTGGCCAGAGTCTGCAATCTTAATAGGCTGTCTAGTAATCCATCAGTCATATCAAATGGATTGAGATGGATATAAAGAAGGAACAACTTTCTAAGTTATAAGGGCCCACACCGTATTTCTCTTCAATAAGCACCGAATTGCATCCAAAAGAGATACATTTTTCCTAGCCTCATAAAATAGTTGCTCCATGGCATTCAGAAGCATAAACTTAAAATGCCTTACAAATATGGCTAAGACATTATGTAAAAGAAAATTTAAATCTACTGGCCAACATCAGTAATGAAGAATAATGTTTTCAACCCTGTTAAAATCAACTCGTCCATTTGAAAAACAAATAGCTCATTTATGCAGACAGTAAACTGCAGTGTTTGGCTTTTTCTTGCGGATGGAGTGGCATAAGGCATCTCAATGACATGTGCCTGGATAACGTAACATAAGGTCACTTAGACTGCACTAATGCAGTCTAGGTAGGAGAGGAGAGGGAAGCATGAGACCTGGTAGAGCTTCACTGCTATGGCCCCACTATAAGTCATTACTCCCCGTCTTTTAGCAGCACTAATCCAACCGATGGAACCTCTGCCTGGCACTGAACACGTCCTGTGCCCCGCCACGAAACCCCTACCTGTCTGTGCCAATACTACCGTTTTCTCTCAGCTGGGGGCCCCTAAATTTAGGAGTTACAGGAGAGGCAGGTGAAAGAGCATCTAAACACCCTGCTGTGACAAAACTGTGAGTCAAGATCTGCTTCATCTAAGGTGCAAAAAGGCACAAGGCTTTCTGCCAGCCATACCAGAGGTGAATGTTACCCTGTTTGAAAGCATTAGGTATTCTGGGGGCATGTATTTAAAAATGCTTATTTTACACCTTTCAAATTTTAAAATATTATTTGTAAATGCTTTCAGCAATTCAAATGTATAAAAGCCGTAAAGAGCTCAGGATTCCTAATGTTTCTGAGGTGAGAGAGAGTTTTGAGGCAGTTGGCAGTGGGCTAAGCTTATCCTCAGAGCAATTCCGGCAGTGTGGAACAGTGTTACACCGGTGCTCAGACACTTTTGAAAAATTCCACTCAAGCCTTTAAAACATGTATTTTCAGTTGCAAGTGTTGGACTGCGGTAGCCTATTCACATAATCCTGCTTATGCTGCAACCAGCAAGAAAAATTGTACTTTGAAAAGTGGTACTGCTCAATGAGAACTGGATTAGGTAGTCGTTAGTGAAAATTAGAATAGCTCAGAGAAAGAAACTGTTGTTTCTGCTTCTACTAAAGACTGTATACTGAACCAATATGCACAGTTACTCTAGGGACAATTTTATGTGTTTTTTATTTACAGCAAAGCTTTGTATAAAGCAGAGAAACAAGCAGAGTTGCCTTCCTGGGTCAACTGCTGTTGTTTTTACACAAGCAAAATACATATTTAATTGCTTGTGCCAGGAAGTGTTTGCATACTGTAATTGGAATATCTTGCTGCAAAACAGCTTTAAATTTATATAAATATTTTAAACTATAGTCATCAGACCTCTAGCTGGTGTAAATTGTCAGCACTTCTTTGAATTCAAAGTAGCTATGGCAATTTTTAGCAGCAGTGGGTCTCCCATTAATTGGAACTCCTGCTGATCCTCAAGGTGTCAGTTTGGCTCATATTTGTTTACAAAGCTCAGTTCAAGTAACTAAGCTGCATACGTAGGATATACACAGAAGCTCTAAATACTCAGTGCCCCTGGAAATTAACCATCTTATTTGGATGGCTAAATGAAGAGCATTATACTTATTTTAATTAGCCACAATTGAAAAGTATTTGAGAGCTGCTTTAAATTTCCCATCTCTAAACAAAGAATAACAATATGTACACACTCTTGTAAAGATACTTTATTCTTAGTGTTTGTAGAATGTGTTGAGATACTGTTCTGGAAGAGATGTTTTAAATGCAATTGGACAGGGGATTTTTAAATAACATTTATAAATGGTATTAGCTTCTAATGCAGCACACAACCTGCCCATAGCTTTTTTGCAAGACTTTTGGCTTTCTGCAGACCAGTCTGTTCCTCAGGGGTACATGGGTTTTGCAAGGTGGAATTCAAGAGGCACCCACTGTCCTGGTGGATCCTCAGCTGGGCACTCAACTGAGATGGCCTCTCACATCCTTTCTGTGATAAGCATGTATGTAGCAATGGAAGAGTTTAGCAGGAAAGCCTGAGAAAGCCACTGCAGAAGAGCTAGTATTGTTGTGAAGACTCTCAACTTGAATACTAGTAGTTCTTTATTTAGTATAAATGCTGGGCAAGCTATCAGAGCAAGTTCCAAGGACTTGTTTGAACTATCAGCTACATGTGAAAATGTCTTGTGTGCTGTGCCTCAGTATTTGAATACAATTTTTTCATACAAATAGCATTACAGCATGCAAACCTATGTAAGTACCAGTACAAAAATTATTCTTATAAATTTTTGAATGTGTTTAAAAAAACATTATTTCAAAGTTGGCCCTTTGTCATTAAAGTTTAGATTGTTTTTCTTGTAAAAATGCTCTTGCATTAGCTCACTTTTTTAATCTTTGCGTTATTGATCCTTCCAGCTTTCTGAGTACAGAATGATACAAGCTTTGGCTACATCTGCCTCGTTAACGGAGTGCTTGTTTCATTCCTAATTTGTTAAACATATTCAGCCAGTGCCATGCAGCTTTACACTTAATTTCTCTTGATGAATTGTCAAACACCCTTAAACTGCGCTGCATTTGTGTTATGTTACAATCTGCCATCAGCATTATTCAAAACCTGGTTGAAATAAACAGCTCAAAAGCTGGGCAGGTTTTAATTTTTTGCTTGGTAAGGTTGCATTTTAATTTTTCCCATTTAAAATCATTTGAACGGATGATATGAACAAGCTGTAAAAATGCACCTGCTTGTGTTTCACTAAATATGTCTGAGACAGATCCTCAGCTGCATCCAGGGAGCGCTAGGCTGTGCGGCGAAGGGAGGCTCTCAGGCAGCTGTGGCCGCCTCTTCCCAAGCCATCTGGGCTTGATACAAATTAGATCATCAGAGAATAACTGCAATTCCCATCACTCAAATAAGGTCACTGAACTCGGCTTCACCGGACCTCTCTGCCTTGTCCTGAGGGAGGACAGCAGCACCAAGGAGCTTGTCTGGGAGATGGCTGCATCAGCTGCCGGGAGAGATGTCCAAAGTGCAAGGTAGAAAATGAGCTTTGAGTTGCTTGAGACGCATCATCAATTGCCGACATGTCTCTGGCTGTGACACTGTGATCTTGGGACAGCTTGTTCCTTCAGTGAACTCCTCCGAGTGCACCACAGCATCTGTGGCTTCACTTCCCATTGTGCAGCAGTTTACTGATCCCCACTTTGTTCCAGGCACTACTTATACAGTAGTATGTATACAACAAACTTATATGACTAAGTAGTCATGGGTTTTACTGGAATAAAAAGCACATCCCTGTATTTTGCCAGTTGGTCCGTACCTTGTGTATGGTGCTTTGATCATTTAACATTCAAATACTCTTTGTTTGAAGTTTGCTGTATGTTCAGAGAACCTAAGGTTAAACAGAGGTGGTATCCTTCCACACGATGTGATTTCTAAGTGACTGAGCGATTTCTGAGGCTTTCAAAGCCCCATGAGAAGGATTTGTGAAAAGCCTTTTAGAGGGTCAGGGTCTCTGCTTCTGCCTCAGTAACTGCAGTGGTGGCACCAGCAGTTCGCAGATGATACGCTGTGCAATACGGCTGCAGTTTAAACAAAGCTGTCTCTGTGTATGTAGAGTCTCATTAGTGAGTCATGTTATTTTTGCACATCCTGCTTGTTCACTTATTTCAAGTGAACAACTTCCCCAACGCTACGAGTGAAACAACAGTGCTGCCATCTGTAAAGGTAAGGGCAGAATTTCACCAAGAATCTGCCCGGGATTCAGGGAAATATTTTGCCATCTAATGTGCCAGTTACACAGAATTTACGAGCCTAAGATCAGGAAAGGGATTCAGGAAAATGTCAAACTTGTTTAAATAGCTAAGACATTTAAGTTTTCCTGGCAAAACTCTACTGGTTGCCTAAAAGGTTATTATTAAATGCTCCCAGCAGAGATCCTGCCTTTGTTGTAATGAGTTCTTAGGGACCTATCTGTGCCTTTAGGCCATTTAGTATTCAAAATTTAGTATTCAAAATTTTGGGACCTGACTTCATGAAGGGGGTCTCCTTTGCCACGAGTGCTCAGGCCAAGGCTGACTTCTCTTGAATTGCATTCACGGACGGTGCTGAGTGGTGCTGATGGGCGGTGGTTTCCATCCATCCTGTGAACCACTGTGTATCCAGGGGTTTGGGGAGCTGAAAGACTTAGACAAAAAGCAGCTGTGGCTGAGACTGTGGATACTTGTTCAAGTCTAATCAAGCTGGAGAGAGCCTTTTCTACCTACTGCTTGTACTCGTGCTTTGGTCATTAGGCTGTTGAAAACAGGCTTGATTTTACCATGCAGGATGCATTTCATGTTTTAGTTTCTGGTTTCTTAGAGATGATATGGCATTGTTGTGCTGAAAGAGGTGCTTAAAGGGGTGCATTAGGCAGAATTTGGTGCCCCTGCCCCTGCTGTTCCCCTGTGGCTGTCTCAGACTTCCAGCAGTGCTTGTGATATTGGCTGCTGTTGTCCCTAGCCTGGGCCTCTGTCTCATTCCCTCATGGTGCAGGGACCTTTGTGTGTCTCTGTCAGCCTTGGAAATGCCCCTCCTGCGGTTCAGCACGTAACTGCTAGGTACCACGGTGTTGTGTGCCATAATGTTCAGGTCATTTGTTGAGGCCTGCCTCACTGCTTCGTACCAACTGAAGTCCAATGGATGGGTCCTCTGTTAACCACTGCTGTGACCCAAACTCACTGGAAGTCAAAACAGACCTCTCTGCCAGCATCCCTGGGCTCTGGGCTAGCACCCTGCTGCGATTCTTTTGGGTGACAGATGAGTTATCCCTGTCTGGAGTCATAGATGTAGTTTTGCAAAGGACTGGGTAGTGGCACTGTCATCTGTCTGTGCGGTTTTATCTGGTGCTAACTGTGAAAGGCATATCTGCAGTTGGCACAAGTAGGCTCTTTAAAAAGAAGGAGTGGCACTGATTAACGTTTTAAACTGCTTATTACTATTTATTTATGGGGAAATGGAAAGTGATTTTAGATGAGTGAGAATAATTTAATTCTCATCAAGTTTTTCATGCTGTAATTCTATAGGCAGCTTAAAAAAGCTGTGACCCATACATTGAAATCACTGTCTGTGCACTCAAGTAATTGTGAAGTGAGGTATCACTGTAACACAGTTTTGACGGAACTGGCTTCACAATCGCATACAAGGACTCTTGTTTTCTTCTGAGTAATAGAAAAGGCAGGATTGTGCATTGATAGCAAGGATTAAAAGTCAAATATTAAAGCACTTGCCTGCTGTCTACTACTAAACCCTTACTCTCACAAAGATTTCAATTCCTTTATTGAGGAACACATTGTTCTTCAGTGGGAGTTTTTTCTCCCTATTTTTTAATGATGAAAGAATAGTTTCTGCCAGATACTCAAGTTTTAAAATGCCATCCTTTGTGGCAGAATGAAGCACTGTCTAGGATGAGTATGAGGGATCTAGCCTGGCTCTGAGGTCTCAGGTACATAATTTTCAATGTAGTCACCATTGCACCTATCAGGATCTCAGTTATAACATTTCTATGGGAGATACAGCAGTGTTAAGCAAAGGTTCTCTGTGTTTTGCTGACCAGAAGGAAATTATTTATTTCCACATGTTGAGGTGGACCTGCATAACAAAGCAACAGAGAAAGCAGTGTGAAACTAACCTGGTTTTACATGGCCTACTAGACGTGAAAGGACAATAATGTGTTACATTTATAAACAATACAGTTTAATTTCAGAGCAATGATTGCAGCTTAAATCCACATTTACTTCATCCTTTTTATTTCCATTTCTCTGTTGTGCTGTGAAACTGTCTATGGATATGGCTAATAACCCAGCTAAATAACCCTCTCATGAATGGGTTTCATTTATTTATTTATTACTTTAGGATTACTATCAACCAGCTGCAGCTTCTCTAAATGACTGTGGGAAAATTTTGCTTGGTAATCTTTAATGCTTCGAAAGATAAATTCGAACATTTGGCAAGTGAGAAAACTCCTTCCCTTCAACGTGGAAATTAAACATGAAAACTTACATTAGTTGTAAAAAAAATCGCCTAGTTGTTTTTTATTTATCTTAGAATATCCAGATGAAAGGTCTAAGAAGACATTAACTTCAAAAGCTTGAAAAAAAAAGTTGTAACATCTTCACCCAAGATAAGATAAAGATTGAAAAAAACTTTCTAAGGATTTTAGCATAAGGACTTTGTCTAATTCAATAAGCTTTAGTGTTCATACTTGAGAGACTACAGCTTAGAGGAAATAGTATGAAGATGCTTTTACAGATAGACTGATTGATAGGGCTTCCCATCTGCTTTAAAATAACGCTGTGCTGAAGTGGCTCATTGAATTGAGAGTTAGTGGTATTCCTTGAGATACATTTCATTTTTCATGGGAGTGATCACTCCTGCCCACATCTGTAGCACTGTCAAAGCAGCTGTTTATGTTATTGCTACCCTGTGTGACAACTAGACACAGCGGCATTAAATTAGACCTTGGTTTGGTTCCTGTTGAAGGGAAGAAGGAGTTTTGGCATTGACTTTGTAGACAGCAGGCTCAGGCTATATATTTAAGCCATTTTCAGAATAAGTCATGTTGCTCAGCGTCAAAGAAATAGTGTTTCTAGGATCATCTTTCATCTATGGCTCAGTCCCAATGTTCTTACAAAGGTAAGATTTACATTTAGTGTACTGGAAATTTGGCTGTAAACTGGCAAGGCTGGCCACAGAGTTACCTTTCTGAATGGGGCAAACAGGCCAAAAGCATAGGCTT
>VZTQ01014538.1:67500-111977 GCA_013400755.1 Pelecanoides urinatrix
CTAAATATTTTCATTTTATATGCTAGCAAATGATCATTAGTGGAATAACCAGGACATCATGCACTGTTGTTGTACATCTGATAGGTACCAACAAGTCCTGAACTAAGCTCTTAATCATCTCTAGCTAACACTTCTTTTCATTGTATGAATTTGAAAAGAACAAACCCTGAGCTTTGTTAGCAGCTCCAGTCCAAAGTACAGGGCTTCCGACTGTCGTGAATGAGAATAAGAACATCCTTTTTTCCTGAAAGAAATACAGCACCTGAGACTTGACTGATAACCGTGCTGTTACTATTTGAGATTCACAATATGAGAGTCTAGACCCAGAATAACCCTTCATGATGGTACAGAGGAGTATAGAAATCATGGAGTTTCATGAGAACTCAGCAGTTCTCCAAAGGTTTGTGTTGCTCTGTAAAACAAGATTTCTCCTACCTCCATTCTGTGCTCTTAAAAGGTCATCTCTAGCCTCCCCCTTTATTGTTCCCTTCAAGGAACAATCTTCCAAAATTCAGAAAGACAGTTCAGAGAACTGCCCTGTGTGAACCACCTGTGGTTTAGTGATCTCAGTAATTAAGTCACGTTTGAAGATAAAACTGAGGTCCCCAAGTCGTTTGAGTGCTTTTGAAAGTATTACCTCAGATCTTAACTGTACGCCATCATAATTTCATGTAATGCATGGGAAGGTATTTAAACACAGTTTCTGCCACTCTGCTCCATTGTTTTTATAAAAGTGTGAGCGGAAGGAAGCGGTGCTGATGGAGCTCTCCTCCAGTCTCTGCTGGCAGCCCTCAGGAGAACACAGTGGCCCTTATTTTTCATTCAGCGGATGAGACTGACCTTACATTTAATTAATGGCTCAGCCACGAGTGGGTAATGAAAATGCTCCTAAAGCATACTCGCGATTGCATTTTTAAAATCCCTGTGTACCAAAATTCTGCGTTGGTTTCAGAATCATTCAGTATTGTAATTTAAATGCTATAATTGCCCATTTGTTGTTCTGAACACAACTAACTCAGAACTTCATTAATGCCGTTTTAAAGCACTGTGATTTCGCTGATGTTGCTGGCACAAGATCCAGCCCAAGGCTCTTAAAAACCAGCCCTTCCAACAGCAAGTGATTGATGACAAGATAGGAGGAAATGAGTAAGAAGCTGAGAGAGAAGGTAGAAGGGCTGAGAACATGATGAGAAGGTAGAACACCGGTGTCCCTGCGCCCAGGTCAGGCTGCACCACCACTGACTTCAGCACGTGGGGGAAGAACAGGGTCTCCTGTGCTGTCACACAGCAGTTTTGCACTGTGGCTACATGGGACAAATTCTTCTCCATATATAAAGGATAATTTTAGTAATTATTTCTCATGTATTATCCTTACACGAATTCAAGGCAGACGGATCCTGTTTATATATAACGAGGGAGATTCTTGGCAGCTGTACGTTGGAAAAACTGCACTGATTTTCACGAACTCTGCCAGTTTACTCTAGTTGAAGATTTAGCCCAACATTATTAATTCAGGAATCACTAAACAAACTTGAAAAAAACCCAAAGCTATAGTCATTTTCCATTGTAATATTAAGTATACAAGACTGAACTTGATGGGAAATTTAATTCTAAATGCTGGATTTATCCTCTCTATATGACTTAAGTGCATTGCTCTTGCTCATGTACAGCAGACCATGCTGATTTTTAGTTTCTGCCCCCTTTAATATCAGTGGGGCTATTCACCAACTAATTGTGTAAGCAGTGTAGTAACAAGTTATAGTCTCTTGAGTTCATGACTGACATGGTCAAAATGATGCTTATTTGGAGAGGATATTTTCAAAGAAAGGAAAGGCGCCTAGATAAGCGATTTGCCCTGAAAGCCAAGGTGATCTGGGCATTCATCCCCCATGGGAGCTGTTGAAAATCCCCTACTAAAATGAAAAAACACACAAAACAAAGCCTAAAATACATGCAAAATTCACTACATCTGCAATCACTTACTGTGATTGCAAGCAGATATATATGTTGCTATTCTTGAAAAGCGTAAGCAAAAATCTTCCTTTTCCACTCTGCAGCCCGTCAGTCTGGGCTTCTCCTATTGGACCATGTACATTTCCCATTGCAGCTGGATGATTTAAATTGGGACAAAAATCCTGTTCTGAAAGTGTAAAATATTTTTAAATTTAAATTCAAATATATTTAAAACGTTTTTCAATTTAATTTTAAATTTAGCTCAGAGTGCTTTTCCCTCGTTACAGCTAGAACTGTCTGAGGTGAGATGTAGAGGACACATCGTGTCTCATTCACACAGGCTCGCTAAGGCAGGCGAGAAAGTGAGGGGCAGAGGACCGGTTTCCCTGAGCTTGTGCAGCGCCTTGATTCAGAAAGTGTTTCAGCAAAAATAGTGGAGAGGAGAAACAAGGGCCTGGCCTCAGACACATCACTGGCTGTATTTCAGTGAAAAGCAGGAATTGCCTCATCTGTGCTGGCCATTGCCATTGCGTTCAGTTATATATTGAGGATAGCGTGGCAATTTTAAGTGTGAAATTGATTGCTTTTCCCAAAGGAAAACCTGAGAGCTTCCTCGCAGAGGCAATGCAGAAAGGATGACATTAAAGGAACTACAGCTGCAAAGAAGAAAAAATCCCTGCCTGTATCAGGCTTTATATTCCTAAACTGATAGTGCTGAAAAAACAAGCGAAGGATGGGAGACATCTGTTTTCTGACTTGTCCCAGCCTGCTGCTGGTCTTGATAGTTCATATTGAGTCCTAATTATCACTTTAATCAGTTTAATCTGCAACAACTCCACAGGCTTCTGATTTTCCATGTGAGAACAGTACCTGGATGTCCCTTATCTTTGTCATAACCAGCCCTGTTACACAGCTGGGATTTAGGAGCACAGAAATGTGGCTCAGTGCCAATGCATGACATGTTACAGATGACAGCTATCCAAATAATATTAATTATTTCGCACTCGTACAAGAAGCAAACAGAGGATCATATTGACAGGCAACTTGCCAGCATCCCAAACTGCTACCCACTCATTTCACAGCTGTGGGACTCTTATATTCTACTATCAACCTGCACAACCTGCTGCCAGGAAGCCTGAAGACAAAATGTAAGTTTGAAAGCTGGAAAACATCAAGAAATAGGCATTTTCTCTTCTAGAAGCAGAGTATTCCATATGAATTAAATGTGTGGGATTTGGAAAGTGGATGAAGCATTTCCTTTACTTAAAGGGATCACTTGAGAGTACCTGGGAATCCTCTCACCCAGCTGTGGCTGTCAAAAATTGTAGTTTCTCCAAGGCACCAAGGCTTGGTTTAGTGGGCATGGGGGTGTTGAGTTGACGGTTGGACTCGATGATCTTAGAGGTCTTTTCCAACCTTAGTGATTCTATGATTCTGTGATTCCTCAGTAGTAAATGAAAAGAGATGGGCATCTCAACAGCATGCTTCATCCTTTGTTAAAACTGGTATCCAAGCCCACCTTTTGGAGGTAGTTATCTTTTTCCCTTAGCTGCAGGGAGGCCTAGACAGGCAGCCAAAGCTTGCGGCATAACTTATGGGTGAAAAAACTGAGGTGAGGTGAATCCCCCTCATTACGTATATATACAAAGAGTAATCAGAATGTATGAAAAGACAGGATCCCTAAAGCTAAGAGTAGCACACAAGGTTCAGGAGCTGTTATTTGTGTATTAAATATATATATATAAACATGCACAAATATATTAATACATAAGCATTGGGGGATTTCCAGTTAAACCAGTTATAGAGTGTAACAAGCCCCTTTTCTCTTTCATAGTAACTATTTTAGTAGTTTCAGTTACACTATACTAATTAATGCTTGCACTGGTTATTTGTTTATTAAGCCTTGAATTCAGGAGTTAACATTTTAGCAAGGCATGGATTATGGTGTATTATGAGAGATTAATTTTCCCATAGGAATCTGCTGGCACACACAGGATCAGATCCTATGTCATATAACATAACCAGAAAGCTATCTATCACGTGCCATTTTTGTTTATCTACCTCCTTCTCTGATATATATTGTATTTTCATGCACACCTGCACCTAAATAGATATCCATATGCCTACCACATTAAGAATTGGACAGTCAATGATACAAAGTGGAAAGTATGTAAAATAAGTCTGTTAATCTTTTTATATTTAGAAAATAAACAGGCACAACTGTGCGAAGTGGGGCATTACCATAATACTCTGAGATTATTCACTGAGTTTAAGTAACTTCAGTGTAAACCCGTAGCGGTTCATGACTTTGAGGCATCAGATTAGGTTTCATCTCAATATTGTTGAGATGTTATGTCATCCAGAGCAAGTACCACTGTAAAAGAAGATATTCCAAGTAGTAATTTATCATCAGCCTGGGACCCCTGAAAGACTTACGTGAATAAGTGAGATTTAAGGAAAAACTTTGAACTTGAAAATAATGTTGAAACAGGAAATGAAAATGAAAGATTGACTGTCATGTTCTTCTTAGCTGAGGATAAGGGCATCGCAGCTCTCCCCCTAAGTTCTCTGCACGCAGGCCTCCTGATTGCAGGTCTGTGCCAGGTGGTTATAGGCAGCAAACTGCACGAAGCATCTCCTTTCTCTTGCCAGGATAATTTTGAGGGCAGTAAATGAAATAGCTATAGCGAAGTCATATTATTAGTTTGTATGCATACAAACTAAAAACAGATTGAAAGCAAGGAACACAAATTAATATGTTTCTTAAGTCGTATATCCAATTGTATTATATATGTCTCTGAAGGGTATGTTGTTAATATGTCTAAGCCAATAGTTTTGGGTTCACAGTAATTGCATACTATTTATTTACAAATCTTCCCCAGCAGTATGTGCCTGTTACCTAAAGCGATGGAGCAGGTCCCGGTCGTATGTCTGTCTCTAAACCTGGGCCAACAGTACATGACATAGCACCCACTGTGGCCTCTGCTCTGTCACTTTGCAATGCGATTCTATGTAGTTTTACTTGAATAACATAAAATAACATATATAATGTTATTTATGTTATTTTCCACGTGAAGAACTCCTGTAAACCTTGCCGTTTTGAAACTCAGTGAGGCAGGCGTCTTAGACAAGCTGAAAAACAAATGGTGGTACGATAAAGGTGAATGTGGACCCAAGGACTCTGGAAGTAAGGTCAGTCGCTGCAGTTCGGGACCTACTATCGTGTTCACAAAGCAGTAAAGGAATTAATAAACAAAATGACTTAGAAATAAAATAAGCAGCTGTAGCCACGGAATGAATCAGCTTCGCCCCATCTTGATGGGGGTCACACTTTAATTTAAAGAAGCACTATTGCTTTTTAAAGTCTTCAGTGGTATAAATCACCAAACACCGTCCTACATATTCAGGGTGTCTGTTTAAGAGTTACAAGGCAGTTTTTTGGTTTTGGGGGAGGCAGGTTGGGTTAGTTGTTTCCTTCCTGCCTAGGGGGGATGGGCTTTCCCCATTGACTACTTAGGAAATGTCCCTTCACGCCTTCTCCTTTTGGAGCTGGCCCTCCTCTGTGGTTTTCTGAAAAGCAGAAGTGCTAGCGAGAAGGATTGCCTTTCATCACTGCCCAAGATGGTTGTGCCTGGCTCCTTTTGGGAAGGTCCCTGCTCCTTGAGAAGCCAAGGAAGTCTTAACTTGAGCTTTGAAGTGGAAGGCTTCGATAATTAATAGCTTTCTACAGCTTCCAGTGTTTACCCTAGTCCATTCCCAAACAGCAATCCTGACAGCTCCAGGGAGTGGAGCCTTCTCTATTTCTCTCTATTTGGGGACAAACACAGAAGCGGGTATTTTCTGATGGCTGGGAAGCACCACAGTCAGTGCCAGCCCTGTACTCGAGGAGTCTGAAATTTCTTCACAGGGCCTGTCTCCGTGCCAGCCTGTGTTGTCCAGAGCTAACCTGGGAAACAAACTTCCAACACATTTTGCTTTTTCTGGCAAGTGCTTTGGAGAAAGGAGTGAAAAGCAGTTAAGAGGATGGCAGAGTACCTGTAAATGACAGCTGAGAAAACCTCAACCCACCACGTACGTTAGGTCAGGTCTTTCTCAGTCCTGCCTCCTCCTTGTTTGCAAGCACCATGGTAGCAATTGCCACCAGAGAAACACAGTCAGCTCCAAGATATGCAGAGTCCTCCTAGCCAGCTAAAAAGAGACAGGCAAAGCAGAACCCAGCTATAAGCCCAAAACACCTCTATACGTCCATGGGAATTGTTACTGTGCTAATCTACTGATTACACAATAAATAGTGCCTCTTTAAATTAAACATCCAAATGTTTTGCATTCTTCGTAAGTTAAAATTTTATAGAGATTACAATTGGAAGTTAAGTACTCTCCTTACTTTAGGTAAAGATTATATAGTCTGCGTAAGAATAAAGCTTTATAAGTATCTTAAGACGCACGATGTAGTGTATGGAAGTCAATCCTGAGAGTTCCTTGAGAACTGTGCTAAAAATGCACATGGATTTAAAATCAAAAAATACAATTCATAACTAAGCAGTGAAGTATAGAGAAATGTAGAATAGTTATTTAGTACAGTACATCCAAGAAGGTGATTGTTTATAAAATTATGCATATTTAATAATTTGCTAAAGAAAGTTATCATTGTTGTCTAAATTATGAATAATGTGTAAGATTTCAGAAATTGCTATTTAAAATTGTACTACTACTGAGCCTTAGTAGTCCATGAGCATGTTCCAGAACTGTATCTATAATAAAATAAAACCAAAATACAATAATCGGTAAGAGGCAAATATATCATGATGTGTATAGTACAGTGTGCATTTTCAAAGGAATTGTTTGTTCAAAGAAATAACAAACCTCACATGTTATTTTCACCTGTTATTTAAGTATCAGAAACTCAGTCTGGATCTTTTAAATTAACATCAATGCCTACCACAAGTACAATTGCTGTTTTCATAAAGATCAAGCAGCGTCTTGTCTGATGTAAATGGATTTCTGGATTTCACAGCTTTTAAGGAGCTTTACATAAATGCAGTTTTGTATCAGTGCTAAAATGTCCCCTAAAGAGAGCTAGACAGGTCATTGTTTACTTTTCCACTTAGTGGAAGTAATGCTTTGCAGTAAGCAAGCAATGACATCCTGATATGTTGGCAATACACTTACAATATTTTTTATGCCGACCAGGAAAATTAGGCACTTAAAATATATTTTATAGATCCAGATAGGTCAAGTTTTGTGAGAAGTATGTAAACAACTGTCATTGTTATTTATTTCTATTTCCAGTGTTTTAACGTGTAGCTTGTGCTCCAGGGGGTTCTGGTTTCCGGGCTTAACTGTGTCGTTTCTGTTTTCCCAGGACAAGACGAGTGCCTTGAGTCTCAGCAACGTTGCTGGAGTCTTCTACATTCTGGTTGGAGGCTTGGGCTTGGCAATGCTGGTGGCTTTGATAGAGTTCTGTTACAAGTCCAGGGCAGAGGCGAAACGAATGAAGGTGGCAAAGAGTGCACAGACTTTTAACCCAACTTCCTCGCAGAATACCCAGAATTTAGCAACTTATAGAGAAGGTTACAACGTATATGGAACCGAAAGTATTAAAATTTAGGGGTAGGACTTAGGGCCTACTACAGTGAGTGGGTGATGCATCTTGTAACGCAGTGTTGTGACATGTCTGTCTAGTGGTGCTTGCTTCTGAACAGAGCTTTATATTTTGGAAAACTTCAGTGCGAAGTGGTTCAGTTTTTTTGGCTGCAGATGTACAGTATACTATTCTATGTTGCTAATAGACATCTGCATTGCAAGGAATTTTTAACATAAAAAATACAATTTTAACAACTCAATGTTGTTGAATCAGTTGGGAGATGACAACTATTTGAAATCATAAAATATATATTCAGAGGGCCAGCGTTTAATTACTTGATTGACCAGTCTATTTTCCTAAAGGCTTGCACTCCACTAGTGACAAATTGCTGTAAGCCTTTATTATTCGATGTTGGCCCTAACTGGGACTTCGTTGTAATCAATATTTAGGATAGGCAACGTCACTGAACCATAGTTAACCTAACGGAAGACAAGGCACTGTTACAAGAAGTCTAAATGTTGTTCTACCTTCCCTCCCTCCTGCCCACCCTATTCCTTCACCCTCCCTTTGATACATGTTTTATGCTAATTGTGTGGCATTTTTTTCACAATATCTTGCTTCAGGTCAACCTTTGCCCACTATAATAACCACAAAAAGTCACTAACCAGTGAATAGACATTAATTATCGTCCTCGGCTTTCAGGAACATACCCCCTTACCTAGCTCAGGACTAGTGTGTTTTAGGTGTTCACACAGTGATTTCGGAGACTGAACTGCTGACGTTGCCGAGCTGCATCCTGCGCAGTTCCCCTGAGTAGGCATGCAGGGATGGTTTACTAATGTACTTGTTCTCATCCGTGCAGTGAGTATCTTGCCAACTAATCATTAGTCAAATCAACTCTCTGACCTTTGGAAATGGCACGTAGCAGCAAATTGAGCTTCTAAATATAACTTTTGCATAGCTCCCAAGCTATACTGGCTGCTTTATAAGTGAAGGTGCAGCTAGGAACCTGCCTTTTCTTGCTACCTAGAGCTGCCTTACCCTTGCAAATAGCAAGCCACATGTCCCCTCTGTTAACAGAAAGCTTGAGCTACATTTTCCTGAAATCACTAAGCCGTCCCTCTCGTGGAAGTAAGAAACAAAAATTTAGGGAAAGGAGATGAAGAACACAGTTTTTATGTTGCCACCTAGAAAAATTTTTGGAGGAAACAACTGGAGATACAATTATTATTTTTTATTTATTATTTATATAGCGCTGGAGTACACGGCGCTGTACAATAGGTGAAGTGTGCCAAACACATAACAGGTCCCTGTCCCGAGGAGCTTACAGTCTAAAGGCACAGCCGGTACAATACCGAACCATACAGTACAGAGCAAACACAGAGTGAGCAGAGAATGGTGTTTGAGCATGATAGCTGGAACGCTGCAAAGAATAGGTGGGTTCTCAGGGGGCAAGGGAGGGGGCTTGGCGTACGCTGGCTGGGAAACTATCCCAAACATACTGTCGCTGTGTAGTTTTCTTTTGTTCCCTGTTGTACAAGAAGTCATGACCCTGGGTATATTTTAATTGTAACAGCTGCTTAATTTCCCCATGTAAAAAAAAACAGTCTTAGCTGTGCACTTTGTTCACTAGTGAAAATGTGAGGTGTGAGGGGGACTCCAAAGAGTATAGGCCAGTGTTCATTACTGTGAACTGGGAATCAGGACTTCCAGATGCTAATATTAGTGTCCCAAGTTCACTGCCTACTGTCAGTAATAAGGGTCTTAAAAAGAAATAATCCTGTTCAAGTAATTGTGCAAAATGCAAATTAAGAGATCTTTTCCCTTTAAATTCTTTAGTGATGTGCCCACAACTGAGTGCCCCCAGGCTGGTATAAAAGAAAGAGTCCTAGAAAACATATTCCTTATTAAGTTTACAGGGTGCAACGCATCCAAAACATAGTCTTAAAGAAAGCAAACAAAACCCCAAAGCTTTCATTCAAATACTGACCTGACCCAAACTGGCTTAGGATGCTAAACATGGCATGACTTGACAATCCCCTGAGTTCCCACCCAGCTCTGTGATTCCAGTGCAACAGACACTATGATTATACTTGTAGAGTTTATTTTAGCCTTACTGTTTTCTTGAAATAAAAGTTAGGGCTAACGGAGTTTTATTTTTTAAGGAAAGATTATAAGCACCTTTCTCTAAGGTTTGGATTTTTCTGGGACTTATTGCAACACACAGATGAATTCTTATAAGGAAAAAAATAGATAAAAAATGCACACGTTGTATTTTATTTTATTGAAAATTCATGTTTGGGTCAGTCAAAACTTCTGATAATCTCTTTAAAACATTTTAGGGTGCAGACATTTAAAAATTCACAAAAAATTGGGAATAACTAGAATTTCAAGCCAATATTTATAGACTTCTGAAATTCTTCATTCTACTTATTTGCTGTAATATTTACCTAAGAAATTTCAGAATGGGAACATTTTATAAAAACACTTACGCTTATATGTGGAAGACTGCCAAGGTCCAGTCATCCTCTCCCGGCAATTCTTGGCCATCCCTAGCCACACAGGCAGCCGGGGGTTAACCTGTGTGCCGTGCTCTGCACAGGGTGACTACGCCATCTCTCCGTACACATGCTAGTCGTAAACCCCTCTTAGCTGGCAGCAGTACAGAGCCCACAACACATATTTCTGCAGACATATGTCTGTCTGAGGCATTTTGAAACCTTTGATATGTTTATTTATCCAAGGAGTAAAGGGATTGTATTGGGACTAAAACTTGCTCATATGGAAAGATGCTTGGCGGTTCTAACCTGCATGAGTAACCAACACGCTGACTTTGTAAGCTAACATCAAATAGTTTTAATAGCATATGTTTTAAACTAATATAAAATAGCTTAAATAACCCACTTGATAATTAATATTCATTACCATGTTTTTTCTTTTAGTTTAATCCAGTCAAAAGTGAGGGAAATTCACCTGCCTGTGAGGCAGCAGAAAATGAAAGTGTAGGACTAGTCTGTATGTGTGGACTAGTCTATATGGTAAAGGACAACTCTGTATGTGTGGGATAAAGACATTCAGAAGGGATGACAGGCTATTGCATCTGCCGAAGGCAGGGAAGGAAGTTTGTTTTAAGGAGGAAACAATCCCTTCCTCTTCCCCTGGGAAGCAGTTTTCCATGTTTGTGTATCAGTAGCAAGCCCTTAGTGCAGTAGTTGAGGTGATGCTGTGAGGACAGAGCAGAGCCGAGCAGCCTTCTCTCCAGCTGCTCGAGGGAAAAGCCCTGCTGAGTTCTTCACCCCAAACCCACAGGCTTTTGAAGGGATTGTCCCAGTATCCAGCCAGCCACCACCACCGCCTCTCCATGGCCTTCCCAGTGGCCCATGAAGCTCATGAACCAGTTTCCAGTTCAGCTGCCTTCTCTTGCTCTCCCATGCTGATGTTTATAATTAACAAAATTAATTACAAAACTACAAAAAACAATGAAAAAATTATGACATTAATTTCAAAAAAGATGAAGTGCTACAGGATGGCTCTGTAAATGTGTAATGCACTTATTTTGACTTGTATACTTCCAATTTCATATTCAAGATAGAAAAATTCATTAAAAGTTCATCTTAAATATTTGTGCTAAAGACAATCCACGAGACCCTGGTATTGGAGTAGCCTGAACAACAAAAGAAACCACACAGGCTAGGATATTTGTATTATATAGACTGAGGATATCAGTTTCCTAAATTCCCATTTCCCAATAGGAACAGGGCGATCAGTGTTTTCATGTGTTTAATTCCACAACTAATTTAATCAAAACTAATGACAAATTCAAAAATACGTTATTAATTGCATACACTTACCGCACAGAGACTTCCGCAATTTGGGTAATATTCACAGTAAAAAACAAGACTTTTCCCTCTCATCCCAGCCTCTCCTGAAACTGTTTCTGCAGCCAGGCCATAAATCTGAAATTGTAAGAACACAGCTAAGCAGAGTATTTGCCTGGCTTATTACCTATAGCGTAGTTTAAAATTAACACAGCTTACCTGAAGCTTACCTGGTTACTTGGCTTTATGGCACCTTCCCGAGTACAAGTTTGACCTGCTCCTCCTGGCTTTGTTAACTGTCTGGGTTGTTTCTGTGGTGCGTTGCTGAGTTGTTGTTAACCTCTGCCATGAGAAGAGAGGAGTTGTTCTATTGCAGCTTTTTCTGTTATTCTGTGGAAGGCAGCTGAGAAATTGTTTGTTATTCTCATTTGATTTTTTTTTTTTTGGTGGATCCCTTTTTACTGTCTTTCTGTCCTGAGTGTGTTGTCAATGGCCAGAAAGCTATATAGACTGAGCTACAAAACCACAGTTACACATGACCCATATATCCCATAGAAATCTGAGTTCTGTCTCTGATTTCCCGCTGACAAACCCTGAACGGCCATGAACAGATAGCTGATCAAAATGATGGAGAGATGCTGGTACATAATGATGACTTTCTGGGAAGTTTAGCACATCTGGAGTAAGCAGTCCTTTTCCACCCAAGTTTGCATTCTAATCTCGTTTGGACTCTCATCCCTCCCTTTTCTTGCCATTGACCAAAACATGTTCTGTGTATTTCTGCAGGCAGTTACCAGTCCTCGACATCCATTTGCAATGGGACTCTGGACATGCACTATGTGGAGCTGCACCACATTGCATTGTGTCTGTGCTTTGCAAATGCATAGATTTTTATTTGCTGCTGGGGAGTAGTTGAGGTTTTTGGTACTGTATGGGCCCAGGTCCCCACTCCCTCATTGCCTCTCTCTCTCTTTTTATATCTAGCTGTTGAATTAAGTCAAGATATGTTTGGTAACAGTCCCTGTCACAGAGTACTGTGGCAGCAGGGAAACCTTTCGAAGGGTGACTTTGGACATTGCAATTGATGATTATCAAAGCCAAGGTTTTCCAGTGTAAGGGGAATGCCATAACGCCCTCTGTAAGCTGAGGCCTTTTCCTGAAGGCGTTAAGGTTTTCCAGTGTAAGGGGAATGCCATAACGCCCTCTGTAAGCTGAGGCCTTTTCCTGAATTCGGCTGCTTGTGAGGGGTGAGGTTTTTAGGGTAATTGATTTGGACAGTTGCTTTTATATCCAAGCTCCAGCTGTGCCACAACAGCAGCTGTACTTTGGAGAACTCTTTTTTGAAGGAGCTACTAATAGCAATGCAATATTAGACCGGTGCATTTTCATAGAAGTGCACCCAGAAGCAGTAGAAACGTTTGGGATTTTTAAGGAATCTCCCTCATCCCTATACACATACACTCATATATAAAATTAACTTAGAATATCAAAAACCAGCTCAAGATTTCACTGCTACCTCAGAAGGAGAAATTGGGCTCAGAGGGACGAAGTTCTAAATGCAGAGATCAGTAATAAGGCAAATAAAATGATTTTATGATGTTTGTCATCCCTTTGCTCCTATGTGAATGCACCCTCCTGTCTTGCTTTTTCCAATTGGTATTTCAGATTGCATCCCTGCACACCAATTACATGAGTTAGCTGCACAGACTATAGCTTCTGCTGACTGGAAATCAGATTTCCCCACTAATTAATATCTTAACATGGTACCTTTGAAATCTGTTTCAACGTAGTGTAGTTTGGGTGCCTGTTGTTCCAGGTGTCCTTGCTGCATTGGTTGACCTTAGACACCTCCCCTAATTTTAGTCATCTGGAAATCATTTAGTCTAAACTAGACATCTTGGCTTTTTCTAACATTGCATGAGAGAGATCTTTTAGATTAGGTTACTGATTTTTGGATGACTAAAGTTAGATGGTATAACTACAAATCTTTTTTTTTTAACAAATCCAAATTTTTTGCTTGAATCCATTAGTCTCTAAACAAGATATTTTGTTCTGATTTACCTGAAAGTAAAGATTTTGAGGTAATAAAAATTGAAACCTTCTTGTGGAAAATTTAGACCTAATGTAGAAAACTATAGAAAATTGTATTTTCTCTCAATAAACTGCATTTCCTTGGAAAGTTCCCACCAGCTCTAATTGTAGGAAAATATATATATGGAAAGAGATTTGAGGACAGTTCTCAGATTTACTGATATGTTGTGAAAAAATGTAGTAGTTTCTTTAGATTTGATCCACGGAATTATCACAAAGATAGCTGATTCAGCTGTTGCAATTTATAAACAAATTTCAGTAGTTATGTTTTATCTTGACATTCCTAGTTGAAATTCTAAGCCTATAAACACCTGTGCATGACTTTATTCACAGATGCTAATGCTTTCAGGTCCGTAAAAGGTCTTGATTCTCATTTCACTGTATATAAATGTAGTCTGAAGCAGTTTAGATGAAGGTATTGCCTCTTCTCTTAATTTCTTGATCAAATTCGGATTTTTTATTTAAATCAATAATGATTTATTGTAATGAAATTGACCCTCAGAATTGCTAGTCTTTTTTCCCCTAGTAGACTTAAATGCTATGTGTTATAATTATGATGATTACTATTATTATATTTAATGTTAACATGAAAAAATGCAGATGTCTAAAATTTAATATTTTGGTGTTTGCTGTGTCCTGGTTTGTTGAAGGACAGAAACATTGTAACACTTTCCTCTTTTCTCCTTTTTTTTCAAACCTAGCTTACCTTTTCTGAAGCCATAAGAAACAAAGCCAGATTATCAATCACAGGGAGCGTGGGAGAAAACGGACGCGTATTGACTCCCGACTGCCCGAAGGCCGTGCATACTGGAACTGCAATTAGACAAAGTTCAGGATTGGCTGTAATTGCATCGGACCTACCATAAAAACCAAAAAAATAATCGAGTGCCTTAATCAAACTGTGTTGGTGACTGATGGGAACACAGCACAGACTGTAACGACATGGGAGTGTCATTGATGAACTAATAATTTGGCTGAGAAAGGGAAGTACGTCCAAATGCGCCAGACATCATCAGCAACAATGTGTGCATGAGCTCAGCTCGGAAACCCAAACTCAGATTTTATATCAGGAAAATTCATAATTTAGTTTTGTTGGGGGAGGGGGCTGGGAAGGGTGTATTAACAGCAACAAATTTCACTTGAGTGGACTTAAAACTAATAAGACTTGCCAATTTAGCGCATTAAACTGTGAAGAACATGCTCAGAAAGGACAACATTTTGGTGTTTGTCTTGACAAAGAGAGAAAAATAGCTATAGAAGTCAATGAACATGCTAACCTGTGTCTCCAGAACATCAATATATACAATGGAAGAATACTCAGCTGTTCAGCTGTAGAAATGAATCACTAAACTGTGATAAGAAAATAATAAATATGTAAATCCTGTGAAAAAATAAAGAAATTATTTACATTTTCTTTGAAAAAAGAGGAATATTGAAACATGCTTGCTTTTTAACTGATGTAAATTCGGTAGAGGACAACACAATTCTTTTTTCTAACCATCTTAGGGAACAATTCATTGCAATAATTGATATAAAATGCCATCACTGTAATAAAATTCAGAGACTTTTTTTTTATAAAAGGTGTTGGTCATCCTCTTGTTTCCTGTTACCTTCATTTTGTTCCATCATTCCATGTTCCACAGACTTGCATCTGTCTAATACAAGAAACAAAATGATAAAATGTTTAGAGTACATCATCAGTCTGCAGTGTAGAGTCAGAAGAGACTACGGGTCACTCATGTTACAGATATTATTTATAATCTTGTTCTGTGTAAGATACTGTGGTTTTTGTACCCACCAAAAAGAATAAAACAACAAACGTTCTTATAATATTGACAGAGCTTGAGTTGTTTTCTGATCATTAGGGATGTCACCTGGAAAATAGAATAAGGTGGTTCGTTTCTTACCGCAGGACCTTATCGGAGACAGTCTGAGTCCCTGCACATTTGTGAAGTGCTTTTAAGTCCTTAGAGAGGAGGGACTCGGAAGTATTGTCATGATTATCCACTCAGTATTTTAGTACTAGTCACCAAAACCCTTTCTGAGAGATTAGGGAACCATTTAGTGATAGGGTTTGTTCTCTGGATAGATCAAGGGATGACATACCAGCGAGCAGGAAAGTACAAATTACAGTCTTTCAGACTGATGTGATAGATACAGCATCTTGGTACCCAGCAACCTCAGATTTCATCAGTCAGCCTTTCAGTGGCATGACAGGGAAAGGCTAGCAGACACCGTTTGAATAAAAGCCAAATGTCAACAGGAGCAGGCATGTCTGTAGGTGCAAAGTTGTAGCAGATGTCTTCTGCGATGGTCATTCTCCTTGGCCACACTAGACACTGCAGTGATCTCCAAATACAGAGTATTGCCACCAGTGTAACAGCTCCATGCCAGAGCCCAGACCACAAATCAGATCAAACGGATTAATCATAGCTTCTATTTCGCCAGGCCCATGAGGGGTCATGTTCAGATGGCTTACATTTCACCAAAGCCTCCATGGCTGGTGCTTCTCTCAGCCCCAGGGGGCTCCAGGCCCTCACCAAATGGTGTGTGGGCTCAGGGTGGAGACGAACGATGACCAACCCTCAGCAACTGCAGCAAAGGACAATCACACAAAAGCACTACTGAGGTGGTACTCATCCTGTGTGATACAGACATCTACGAAGTAGCAAAGCAGGTGTTAGCTTCAGCCGAGGGGGGTGTTGGTCTCTTCTGCCAAGTAACTCGCGATAGGACAAGAGGAAATGGCCTCGAGTTACGCCAAGGGAGGTTTAGGGTGGACATTAGGAGAAAATTCTTTACTGAAAGAGAGGTCAGGCCTTGGAACAGGCTGCCCAGGGAAGTGGTGGAGTCACCATCCCTGGAGGCATTTAAAAGACATGTAGATGAGGCACTGAGGGACATGGTTTAGTGGGCATGGTGGTGTTGGGTTGGCGGTTGGACTCGATGATCTTAGAGGTCTTTTCCAACCTTAGTGATTCTATGAATATTGATACGAATTTCTTACTCCAGACACCCTTTAGACACCCTTTATAGTTACTGGAGGGAAATAACGAATAAGAGTGAATGACTTCATCTTAAAGTAGACATTAAAACATCAAACTGCTGAATCACAGAAGCAAGAGCCTGTATCTTTCCACTGACTATAATCTAGGCTGATGGTGACCAGTTCTTATACAGAGCTTGACAGTGCAGGCAAAGGTGAAAATAAGATGATGCTTACCCCTAAGGCACAATGACTACAAAGTGTGCAGGGGTCTTAGAGAAAAAGACACATAACACTACAATGAATCACTCTGACTAAACTTACTTTATATCTTTGTTTTACTGGCATGTTTAGCTCATTCATGAGTTACTGTGAACTGTTTGTGTTTCTGTGGCCAGAATGGTGAGTTGTCTGTTTTTTCTCCTGTTTGAATAAAGCTGGGAGCTCCCTCTCAGACTTCTTTTTACAGCTGAATTTAAAAAGCAATTTTCAGGGGTTTTGGGGGGGTTTGGGGGTTTTTTTGGTTTTTTTTTTTTTTAAGAAAAAAAGAGTGTTTGTCTTCATTTTTCATAAAGTAACATATTAGAGGCTGAACAGATTGGGAGTCTGAGTGTGAAGCATGCTATCTGTTTTGTTCTACAGTGTATGACTGTTTTTCCAGGAGCTCGTCTTCATCCTTTCCTTGTTCAGGACTGTGAGCAGTGCCAGTGGTGTCCTGGGATATTTTACTGTCTTCCAGTGTTACTCCTCTTACATGCTCCCCTGTCTCTTTAAGGCATTACATTTATTTTTCACCTTCAGTAAACAGCCCATCACTGCAGTTAGGAATGTCACTCCATGGACCCCATTCTTCATTGTCTAAGTCAGGTTTCACTTGGCAATGAGACCCCCAAGTCCTTTGAGATGTCTTGTCCAGTGCCGGTAGCTATCGAGGATCCCCACCGAGAGGAT
This sequence comes from Pelecanoides urinatrix, assembly GCA_013400755.1. NCBI lineage: Eukaryota > Metazoa > Chordata > Aves > Procellariiformes > Procellariidae > Pelecanoides > Pelecanoides urinatrix. The sequence goes on from VZTQ01014538.1 coordinate 84,884, forward strand.
TCACAATTGAGCAGCGTGAGCAATGCAGCCACCGAGCAGCGTGGCCGTGGAGTGGCGAGGCCCACCAAGGGCGTCCAGCCAGCAGCCCCGGGGGGGAATCGCCGCATCCTCTCACCACTTCTAAGCCTCGTCCTTGGCAAGGGAACACTTTGCTTAGAGAAATCTTGGTCAGATGAGGTGAAGAAGTGACTGTGACTTTGCTTGATGCCTGTCATAAAATACCACAGATATAAAATTTAAAAAAAAAAAAGAAAACTAGATGCGAAAATGCTACAGCAGAGAGAGTTGACTAGAATTCAGGTGGTTGAGAAAGCAATCTCAGGGCATCCGTCTGCTCTCTCCGCAGTAGCTTACTCTGTTGTCTTATTCCAAGGGGGTGACCACTGCCTGACTACGACCTCTTCACATATCTACCTTAGCTGCCCCTCAGACACTTCTTCTTTTGCCTTTCCCTCTTCTCCTGAAACACTCATTTCTCACTCCTCCCTGTATCTTCCCCCCGTCCTTTTGAAGATCAGAGCCAGAAGTCACCCTCCTCCCTTGTGCAGGAAATATGACGCAAAGGAGGAGAACTCTTCCTCAGGTCAGGTTCAGGAATGCCATGGTCTCCAGTCCTCCAGAGGGTCTGAGGCTCCGTCATTAGGTCAGGGCTGCTCCAAGGCGCTGAGAAGCAGCAGTGCAGCTCCTGGCAGCTGCAGGGCTGCATCCCCCCCTCCTGGCACAGCAGTCTCAGCTCTCCTCCATCCCCCCCGCCTTGCTCTTTCTTCAGCCACCTCCATCTAGCAGCTTCATGGCAATCACTGGCTCAAAGGCAGAAAAAATAAACAATTGAGGCTACTGATTAAAGGGGACTTAATATTGAGGCATTAACTTAAATATCATCCACATTTTTCCAAGATTTTGCCCTCAAAAAGAATACAGACAACAAAACCTGACCCATTTTCCTTCACATAGGATCTAACGCCACTTGGGATGCCCCAGGCCATGTTGCCTGGCCTCCAGCTACAGGTCCAAAAAGTGTCCTACCAACCTTGAGTCCTACTTGCCAGTTCCAAAGGTATCTCAATCACCATGGAGAATCAGAAAGAGGACAGGATAGCCATATGGCGGCAAATGAATTGAGTCTAATAAAAAGAATGATTCTGATCAACTGAAGGCTCATTTCTGCTGCATAAACCTAGGCATTTATGGTCACTAGAAATGCCTTTAAGTATCCAACCTGGCCTCCTAGTGCCAGTCCATAAAAGCATGAGTCTCCTGTAGATCCTGGGTCAGATTTAAGAGCCCCATGCAGAAGTCTTAGATGGCCTAAGGCATCTCAAATTGTACCAGGTACCTGTGGCAGAAGAACTGAATTGTGTCCTATAGTCTGTTCAGCTGAGTTGTTTTCAAGCCTCCATTGACTAGGTCACCATGGAGTATGAAAAGGTCTTAGACACATAGTTTTCCTATAGATATCTACATTTAGCTATCTTAATCTTGAACTGAATGCTATATTTATTTACCTGCCTCTAAAATAATTTCAGTTTTGATGTAATCAAGTGCAACTATTAACAATACTTACAACAATATTAGACTTGTCTGCAGAATAAGTGTCCTCTGAGCTGGTGTGAATCATACTGTAGGACAAGCGTGATTTGATGTTCACTGTTATATTAGTTGGTTTTCATTCTACACATTCAAACCTCCCACACTGGTGGTGTATTCTATTAAACACCTATTAAATTCAAGATCAGTACAGACTTGCTGGGTTATCTGAGGACCTCACATGCAAAATTGGTCTTACACAACCACTTGTTATTGCTGAATTTCACCTAGAGACTATCCTGGGAGCTGAATGCACATGTTCTGAGTTGAATTTGCCTCAATACAATTGAAAACAGCCTGGGGAAAGGAGTACAGCTTTATACAACTGGTTGTAATCATTGTGTGAGGTGAAGGAGGAGAGTGGTACCTGTTCACCTCTTTTCCTTAGTAATTCTGTACTGGCTTCTGACAGGATGTCAGAATGAAGAGCGAATATTCTTTAATTTAGTGTAGAAACTCCAGTGTTTTTCTGCCATCTCTCTGCCAAAGTGTAAGCAGTCCTTCATCCATGACTAGGCAATTTTAGCAGAAGGGAGCTCCTAAAGCTCTCAGCTGGCAGATTGTACCTACTACACTAATGTCAAAAGCAAGAAAAGAAAGGCAGCCTGCAAGGAGCTGCAGAGCTTTGTTGTAGACACGGATTAATTAACACCGTTACAACAAAATGTGTAATTGGCATGCGATAGCCAGTTAAACTTCAGCTGGAATGTCTAAGGGTAAGAAGTCACCAGTGGAATTATAAATAGAAATTTAGAGTCACTTCCTTTTCTAAATGAGAAGAGTGTCACAGATTCCAAATAACATTGATTTCATAACAATTGCATGTAAGGTCAGGCAAGCTGAAATTAGTAAATAAGAATCACAGAATAACTTAGATTGGAAGGGACCTCTGGAGGTCATCTGCATCAAAACCTCATTTAAAGCAGGTTCAGCTTTGAAGCTAGATCCAACTTCAAACTTTGAGAGGCTTCTCAGGGTTAGTCCTATGAAAATTTTAGTATCTCCAATGTTGACATTGCATAACCTCTCTGGGCAACCTCTTCCAAGTTCTGACCACCCTCAATATTTTCCTAAGTTCAAAATTTTCCTTAATTTTTTTTTTTTTTTGCTCTGCATTGAGAGCGGATTCAAATGCAGCAACACATATTCCAAGTTGCTTACTTAAATGCAAATGTGTATTTGTCTAACCAAGAATCTGGATGACCTATTAGATTGACTAAGGCACACTGTCACCATACTTCAGAGGAGCGTGCACTGCTCACAGCCTTTCCTTATGGCTAAAAAGAGGATTCACTTTCATAGCTCATCAATCCATCATCTTCCATTAGCACCAGGGAACCATACCCTGAATGTGTTTTTAAAGTGATATATCTCTAATAGGTCTAAAGATGTTCAACAAGGCTAAACTGCTAAAGTGGACTTTAAAGTGCTTTAAGATTAACTGTATATTTTCCTATAGACTTTGAAAAAAACTCCATGACTTCTCAAGTTATTGTATATTTTAGCTATTCCTATAAGGATTCCAGTACTAAGACCCTGATTCTACCCAGCCTTATACCTGATACTAATTGTTTAAATTGATGCAAAATTGATGTAAAAATGCAACCACTAGTATGGATGAAAAGATCTGATCTGGTGAGATTTTTAAACCTATTTTGGTCTACTTTTGTAGAAGTTTCAGGGAATTTGGAAAGCACAAGACTGTAGCAGTTCAAATCCAGTAACTTCTTTAAAAGAGTCTTTTTACACATTACAGTAGTCATCAAGTCCATAACAGTGTAACAGAGGTGGTGTCTTCCCCTCTGCCATGCCAAGGTATGTGAGAGAATTTCCATGCTTTGGTGAGCAGACTGCAAGACTGCAAAAATTAATTTTTTGCCTGTATTGTAAAAGGAACACTGTTATATTCTGGTTACCTGCAATACTGTCAATTGCTAGAATTTCCCTAACACTTGATTCTAAAAAAACTATAAGAAAAAAAAATGCTTTTTTGACTAAAGGACAGAATCAATATTCTTTAAAAAATTCATCTGTTAAAAACTCCATCACAAAGATTAAGAAATAGCTGCTGGAAAGGCTATAGAAATGTCATGGTTTAATCCCAATCAGCAACTAAGCACCACACAGCTGCTCGCTCACCCTCCCCAACCCTGGCAGAAGTAAGAAAACCAGGACAAGAAAATTCAATGCCATTCTAAGAACATCTGATGATACTTACAGTGACACTTACTAACTTCAAATATCTCCAATGTAACTATTTAGGAACTTGTAAGATGAAATATATCTGACTGATTTTAGACAACTGTTTGTGGGTGAGATAGTCAGGCCCTATCAATCTTTTCTGGGTTTTGTTGATGAAGACAACCAAGTGTGACTAATTCAAATGTTAACATTTACACAGATGTCTACACTTGGCCAGGTGACTCCTACTCGTGGTGACCTAAGTTCAGCCACCACATTGTGAGACTAGCTCTGATCGCAACATCAATCAGACAAAGAGACAAGGACAGAGTTGCTACCATCACCTCCAAAGTGCATGTTTATGACCTTCAGCTTCACAGTATCTGATGTCTGGAGGTTGGTTGTTTGCCACTCTATGTGTAAACACACTGCTTTGGACTCGCTTCTGTTCTCATAGTTGCTATTTAGATACCACCAGCCCCTCAAGATGACTGCTTTCCCTCATCTCCAAAAGATTATGTTGGTTGGTACACATTTTGTGTTGGAATGGTTGGATGGTTGGATCCAGAGGGTAGTGGTCAATGGCTCAATGTCCAGATGGAGAATTGGTGACAAGTGGTGTCCTGCGGGGGTCTGTATTGGAACCAGTACTGTTTAATATCTTCATCAATTACATAGACAGTGGGATCGAGTGCACTCTCACCAAGTTTGCAGATGACACCAAGCTGAGTGGTGCGGTTGACACAACTGAGGGATGGGATGCCATCCAGAGGGACCTGGACAAGCTTGAGAAGTGGGCCCGTGTGAACCTCATGAGGTTCAACAAGGCCAAGTGCAGGGTCCTGCACCTGGGTCGGGGCAACCCCCGGTATCAATACAGGCTGGGGGATGAAGGGATTGAGAACAACCCTGCTGAGAAGGACCTGGGGGTACTGGTGGATGAAAAGCTGGACATCAGCTGACAATGTGCGCTCACAGCCCAGAAGGCCAACCGTATCCTGGGCTGCATCAAAAGCAGTGTGGCCAGCAGGTCGAGGGAGGTGATTCTGCCCCTCTACTCTGCTCTGGTGAGACCCCACCTGGAGTCCTGCGTCCAGCTCTGGAGCCCTCAGCACAGGAAAGACATGGACCTGTTGGAGCGGGTCCAGAGGAGGGCCACAAAAATGATCAGGTGGGTGGAACACCTCTCCTATGAAGAAAGGCTGAGAGAGTTGGGGTTACAGGTGGCAGGTCGGTAAAGCCATCTTGAGGACCTCTGCAGGTACAAGGCAACTCTCTCTGTGCACTTCATTACAGCAGCAACCTGCACCTGCATCTCCTACACCTCAAGTAAGTTAACTAACTATTGTCAATACAGAAATTTCCATGTTCATGTTACTCTATTAATACTTAATCCTTCACACCGAGTGGAATGTCTACAGAAGAAACCCCAGCCAGGGGCAGGCCAGTTTCGATCCTCATCACTGGGATTATTCCATGGAGCAGATCCAAGATGGTAACAAATAAATTGAAAATACATTAAAAATAGATCATTTATATAGAGACTAGGTATGAGTTCACTTAATTTCTTAATATAGGCAATATTTAAAACTAACGCTAATACAAAGCAATAAAAAATTCACTGTATGAAACATTGAATTGCATCATTCCCAAAGAAAATGAACAAAAAAGTGCTTCATTTGAAAACAAGCAATTATCACTCTGAATAATGTTAAGAAGGAACGCCTGCTGTTTCTCCAGGGACATTTCTGAGTACAAGGGAGCTGTAGCAACCCTCAGGAAGGAGGCTGTCAGACAGGTTGAGTTACACTGATAACCATGTCAGATTAAGTTAGGTTTGATATTTTCCAAGTGTGCAATCAGTTGCTGAAGGCTCTGAAGTGGCAAGCATGATGCAATTGAGTCTGGAATACTCACGGAGTTCCAGAGCAGAAAGGGAGGTTTCTTTCTTAAACATGCAGGCACAACTTCTAGCCTGTCTCCTCTTACTCCGCATCAAACAGAATCAGGGTCAGGAGAGAGGGTGCAATTAAGGTCACTGCTTTCAGGCAGATTCCTTAGTGCTCAGAAGATAGGATCCAATGTGGAAATGCTGCTGCTTCCTTCTTCTCCCATTTTATTTGGTCACAGGGGACATGCAAAGCCTGAAAGAAGGCTGTAAGACATCTGAGCTATTGGCATGTGGAGCTGATAGGATTTGGTCCATCATGCTTACCTACTTCCCCCTCCATTCAGACCTGACCACATGATTATCACATCCTCTGTTAGGACTTGAAAATCAGGAGTCACTGTGACATTAAATTAACCTAGGGAAAAAATAGACGAGCATAACTTTTTCCTTCTACTTTTGGCAAATTCTGTGGCATGTTTCCATAGATAAATCATAGGAGTGCTGGCCCAAAGAGGAAATGGGCTGACACTTTCACTCAGCATTGTTGTCACTCTGTCATTTTCTGAAGGCCATTAAAGCTCTTTGGGACTGTGCGGTAGTATAGTATTAGCAATTTGTGGTCAACCTGAAAAAAGGTCTCTGGAGATTTAATGTTCCCACAAGGCAACCGAGGCCAGTCAGCATAATGAAAGTGAAGTCCATTCAAACCATCTCATCTCCTTACAACTCTCAGTAATGGTCACACAAGCCACACACAAGTCACTTGGTGTGCTGTTCATCTGCCCGCTTGCGGATCAGCAAACCAGAGGAGCAGAAAGCCCTTTTCTCGGGTGCTTTGCTCCAGCTCCTGCTTCTGGCCCCATCCTTTCTCCTCCCTGCTCCCTGCTGGCCTACTCTGGCCCTTCTCCCTGTCTGTGAGACTCTAGAGTAGCGTCCTGCCCTGTCAGGTGTCAATGGGCTATAGCTAGTGAGGAGGAAAGGGACTGATGAAAATGGAAATTTGAATGGGCAAGTTGTGGACCTGCTCTACTGGTCGCTCTCTGGTGGCCTTTCCTACTTGCAGCTCTCCCGCGTCCCACACACCTGCTCAGCTCTTTTCTTATTTTGAGTCCTACAACAGCTCTGGTCTCTGGCATTTTCCTGCCAGAACCCCCTCATCAAAGCCCGGCTCACCCCTCTCTCACGAATTTCCTTCCCTGTCTCAAATTTTTCCACCTTTGCTCTCCTACACCAAACCCTAAGGCTTTCTCCCATCCATTGCGGTTTCTTCCACTGTTGCAGCAGCTTGAATAGCTTCTCTGTGCCAAGGTGCCTTGATTCATCCCCGTTGAAGGTTGTGATATTGTCACCACCCAGCCCGCTCTTTTGAGGCAATATAGCATCTCCAGTCCTCCATGACAGCTAACCACAGACTAACTTGTACACCTCAAAATGGTTACACTGTTGTCCCCAGGACTCTTCCCAACTGAACCACATCCATCATGAAGTCCCGTACCGAAAACTGCCTCCAGCTCAGGCCTGATGAGTGGGCACAATTAAAGCACAAGGATTCCATTATGTGCATTACAGACATTATTCCTAAACTTGATATTTATTTTATCTGCAAGAGTATGAGGATGTTGGTGCATTTCCTTCCTGATTTTTTGCAGTAAAGCTGCAGAGCCACTCATCCTTCACTCATCATTTCTGTAGTAGATGACTCCTACTTAAGTATACAGTTTTGCATTTGTCCATCTTAAATTGCATTCAATTTTTTCTATACTATTTCTCCAATGTGTTAGCTCCATATAAAATTTTTCAACAGTTCATACTATATGGAAAAGAATAAATGAAAAATGAAAGACAGAACATGTTTTAATACTGAGAAATATTATTTCCTTATGATTATTTACCAGTTGCAGTGCGATTAATATTTAATACAGCTGATGAATTTTCCAAAGGTTTCTTGTTAAAATGGTGATTTCCTGCAAAACATATTGCAGAAAGGCTGCATTTAAAGTCATTACTTCAGAACTGTTTTCAAAATGATAGTAATTCAATGTTTTTGTGACATTACCAACAGACTATGTTAGGTTGTTATAGTGACAGAAGTGATGTGATGACTTCATGGAAGCTAGTGACATTACAATGACAGTTTGGGAACAGTTGCTTTATTTATGAGCTTGGCTTTGAAGAAAAAAGACAGATGAAGATTTGTAAATCTAAAGCTTCTCTGTATATAAAATGCCAAATATCCTACCTTCCCTCTGACTAAATCTACAGCTGAAAGAAGATAAATATTTCAACAGCACTTCCTCAGGTCCATTTACTGTAATATCCATTAGGAAAATAAGCTTTATATCCATACATTAAGTTTATAATATGGGATAAACACCACATTTTAGTAAAGGTGAAATATCTGAACGGTTTCCCAGTAGGTGGAAAGCAGAAGAGAGAATTTCTAGGCAGGAGAACATATTTTTGTTTTCTGGTTAGGTATGAAGTCATCAATCAGAAAACTTTCTCTTCTGTTTTTGAATCAGCCCTCTTGGATAAATGCTAAAATTAACTTTACAAAAAAAATTATTATTCAGTAAAATGATGCTAAGACAAAAGATGTCCCTTTCTAGAACATCCTTTCTTATGCTCATTGTCAGAAGAAAGAAGAGGAAAGAAAAAGATTTGTACATTTTCCAACTGTGGTATTGAAAATTTGTACAGACCATCAGCACATGAATAAATGCCACTGAGCAACATTTCAGTCAATGTGAATACTAGTGTCAGCCCACAATAAAAATAATGAAAAAATGCCAAACTCCACAGTTCCAGCTACCATTAATGTCAAACAGAAAGATGCGCAAATGAAACAGGAACAAAAAAAGAACTACAGCAGTATTCACAAAAATGGCAATGCTTGGAGAAAGTCCTTGGAATGAGACATAGAAAGGCCAAATCTTTTGTACCGAGCTGTCGCTAGTGGTCAAGCAGAAATCCAAACATCTTGTTAGAACGAATCCAATGGAAGACCATTGCAAGGAAATAGAGAGCATCTCTGGAAACACCAAGTCAAGATTTGTGTACAAAGGCTTGAAGGGGACACAGAGGCAGTGAAAGGACAAGGCGCAGTGGACAGAAGTTGCCAGAGCAGAAATTCAAGTTAGACATTTGTAAACAAATGTTTCACAGAGCGGTTGGTCAAGCATGCAGGCAGGCTGCTCAGAGAGGCAGTGGAGCCTCCATTCTCAGAGATATTTAGAAGTTGCTGGACACAGTCCTGAGCAACCTAATCTAACACTGAAGTGGAATGTCCCAGCTTTGAGTGGGGGCTGGTACAGAAACTTGCAATAGCCTTGAGCTTTTTGCAAGTTAAACACTATTCTGAAAATGTTATTCAGTGGAGGACTGTTTCCTTCCCGACACTGGCTCTGCAACATGAAACAGTATTGTTGCTAGGCTGGACAACCTTGAGAAAGATTGAAACAGTTGTCTGGTGGCCAAGCAGCTCCTACATAGAGAACTAGAGAGAAAAAGGAGGCATGACTGTCCAATATGAGACTTTGGGGCCACACTAAAAGTATTCAATAAGTGCAATTTTCTGACTTTTGAACCCTTTGTGGCCAATGTGGCAGCAATGAGTCAGAAAGATGAGGGAAGAAACAAGTTTCCTGGGACAGAAGGAACAGGTTGCTGAGCAGGAGGAGGAGGTTCATGCTAAGCATGTGATGCAGCAGTGTGTGCTGGGAGATGATGTGAAGGGTGCGATTTAAGGTGCCAATCATTAAAAAGATGAGACCATATATTAAACCGTTGCTCCTTATAATGCCCTGCTTTCCCAAATCCTCCTTGCTCTCATCTGTTCCTTTCATGAAGGTACCACATATTTCCGAAAACTCTTCCATGGAGACTCCCCATTTTGCGAGATCTACATATAGTTGCCTGAACTTCTACTGTCTGTAGGCACACAGTTCCCTATATACAGGAAAGAGGGATATTTTCATTTCTAAAAAAGATTTTAGGAAAAAGATAGAGGAAAAAGAATGGGGAAAGCAGCTATAGAAAAGTCCCAGCAGAGAAAAGGAGATGTGGATAGAGGCAGTGCTGGGGTGGTTATCCTTGCTGGTGGGAGAGAACATTTGCAGCAGAATAAATGCAAACTGTTGCAAATGACTCATAGAATCACAGAACCATTTAGGTTGGAAAAGACTTTTAAGATATGGCTGGATGGCTGGGCCCAAAGAGTTCTGATGAATGGAGTTAAATCAAGTTGGCAGCCGGTCACGAGCGGTGTTCCCCAGGGCTCAGTTTTGGGGCCAGTGTTGTTCAATATCTTTATCAATGATCTGGATGAGGGGATCGAGTGCTCCCTCAGTAAGTTTGCAGATGACACCAAGCTGGGCGGGAGTGTTGATCTGCTGGAGGGCAGGAAGGCTCTGCAGAGGGACCTGGACAGGCTGGATCGTTGGGCCGAGGCCAACTGCATGAGGTTCAACAAGGCCAAGTGCCGGGTCCTGCACTTCGGCCACAACAACCCCAGGCAACGCTACAGGCTTGGGGAAGAGTGGCTGGAAAGCTGCCCAGAGGAGAAGGACCTGGGGGTGCTGGTTGACAGCCGGCTGAACATGAGCCGGCAGTGTGCCCAGGTGGCCAAGAAGGCCAACGGCATCCTGGCCTGTATCAGGAATAGTGTGGCCAGCAGGAGCAGGGAGGTGATCGTGCCCCTGTACTCGGCACTGGTGAGGCCGCACCTTGAGTACTGTGTTCAGTTTTGGGCCCCTCACTACAAGAAGGACATGGCGGTGCTGGAGCGTGTCCAGAGAAGGGCAACGAAGCTGGTGAAGGGCCTGGAGCACAAGTCTTATGAGGAGCGGCTGAGGGAACTGGGGTTGTTTAGTCTGGAGAAGAGGAGGCTGAGGGGAGACCTCATTGCGCTCTACAACTACCTGAAAGGAGGTTGTAGCAAGGTGGGGATTGGTCTCTTCTCCCAGGTAACAAGCGACAGAACGAGAGGAAATGGCCTCAAGTTGCACCAGGGGAGGTTTAGATTTCATATTAAGAAAAATTTCTTCATCAACAGACTTGTCGGACACTGGAACAGGCTGCCCAGGGAAGTGGTTGAGTCACCATCCCTGGAAGGATGTAAAAGACATGTAGATGAGGTGCGTAGGGACATGGTTTAGTGGTGGACTTGGCAATCTTAGATTAACGGTTGGACTCAATGATCTTAAAGGTCTTTTCCAACCTAAATGATTCTATGATTCTATGATTCTATCATTGAGTCCAGCCATAAACCTAACACTGCCAAGTCCACCACTAAACCACGAAGCCTAAGGGGTTGCTGGTTTCTGGTGTTTATTTTGAAGAAAAAAAAAATAAAAATGTCAGGATTATAAGGAGACAAGGAGCATCTAGCAGCATATGATATCATTTATATCATATAAAGATAATAGAGAAAACCCTGATGGGTAATGGGTACACCCACACTGGGTGTGGGCTGGTCATTTGGTTTCACAAGCTAATCTTTGTGTGGTACGTGCTGATTCCCATCTCATGATACCCACCTACCACCTAGGGTGGATATCTTCCTGAGGAACTCGGACTGTCATCATTTATTAGCACAGACAGTTTGGGCAATCCCTTGCTCTTTTCAGAGACTCACAGGTCTACAGTCCAGAGGGGAAAATCACAAGCATTTTGTCAGAGAGCACACATGCCACAGCCCACAGCACTTCCCATGCTGGTGCTGGGCTTTCAAATGCCACTCAGAACTGACTTAAAGATGTTGAGTGAAAGAAAATCTAGATCCCTAGCTGCTTTGTTGCAAGCCCTCAGGGGATAAAAAGTGTCTTTTTTCAAGGTTAAGTGCAGCTATTTTCTGCACCCAGGAATCTGATTGTGTTGTTTTGCCTTTATCTTCTATAACACTCTACCCTCGGAAATCTCCTGATGTAAATATTTCTAGACCTTAATCAAGCTATGATGTCATGACCTGTTCTCTCAAATAAATTAAACTGATTTATTATTTAAATATCTCATCGTACAGCAGTCTTTTCCAACCTGGAGTCACTCTTCATCCATGTATCCTTGGGCTGTGTCAGCACAATGCTTTAGTCAGTCATATTTCATACTCCTGAAAGCTTCCTCAAGCAAAGACCACTTTGGCACGAAGGAGGGAAACCTCACTGCAGCCCTGCGAGATCCATTCAGATGTGTGCAGGTGAAGACAGAAAACTCCTCCACCCTGCCTTTATTCAGCAATAGATCTACTTGTTTCTCTCTTCTAGGATGTGGCAGGTTTGCTGTCCCAGCTGTAACCCAACTGCAGGGATGCTCCCATCTGCTGCTACCTTTCCTGTAGAAAGCAGTAGGTGAGGGCATCTTTCAGGCCCTGCCATGGCCTCCAGCTTTGGATGGACACTCAGGGAAGAGAAGGATGAAGCCAAATCTTCAACCTTGGGGACCCCTGGGACAGGTTTTCTCCCCAGAGCTGATCCTGGAGCAACATGGCCACCCAAATCCAGGGCAGCCACAGACTGTTGGAGAGAGGACAAGGTGGGATGAGAGCCCAGCCACACTCGTCAGTGAGTTATTATCACATGCTGCAGAGAACATGTGGTGGCTTTTTCCCTGCCTACTCCTCATGGGCCTACGACCTTGTTCTGTTAATTTCGGTGGGAAATGTGATGAGTAGGTGAATATGTCCTCTGAATTGGTATTTCAGGCAGAAAAGATTAATTTATGTTATTTGATAAGTGGTGATGCATTTCTTAATTTGATTTGTTTTGGATGATTTCCTACATACCCACACATACACAAAAAAAAAAAAAGGACAAAAAGTTTTTTGGCTGCTGTGTTTTGTATATATTACTAGCAGGGTACATAGGGGTTGGGGAGGGGTTGCAGAATACGTGAGAGCTGCTAAAACTTATCAGAACAGACCCCCTTTGAAACAGAATTTTCTTGTGTAACCCTGGGAAAAATATTGCACAGGCAATAGCAGTGCTGGCTACACCCAGATCACACCAGTAAGTCATGGCATCAGCCTTTATTTACAGAGAAAAACATGTCTCGGTTATCTTTCTTCTTCAGTCTTTGCATCCTCTGTTGTGCATCCAGAGATGAGCTGCCTGGTATTTTTGTGATGAGGTCTGTCCAACCCTGTTGAGTCAGCTTGGCAATGTTGTCAAACTTGGGTGCAGATGTATAGGAAGCCACAGAGGGGAAGTGCGCTGAGAATTGATTTGAGCCATTCTTTCTGCTGCTACTTAAATATGCTTAGCTCATGCAAACCTGTTGGTCCATGAAGATTCCCACCACCTATGAAACAGTATCTCATAGGATTGGAAAGATTCACAGTAATGCCATTGGAGGAACAAGCCAAAATTCCTAAATTTATATATCCAGACTTTGGAGGCATTTGGTTTTAGTTTTCACAAACCTCTTGTTATTCTTTCCTTTAATACTTGTTTAAAACAAGTTCCTACCATTTCTCCACCTTTTGCTCAGTCCCTGTTATTTACCTTCCTTCTCCAGTATACAACAACTATATAATGGGCAGAAATTATCCAGGCAGCCATTGCACCTGCGGTTTGGGAAATCTAAACAGGATATTTCAGTTCTACTCCCTGTCTCACTACACCAATTTAAAAAATAATTTAAAACTTCAACTTGAACTCCAGCTTGACCGAATTTTTTATAACAATGACAAAGGAGCAGAGATAAGGCTAGAACAAATATTTCCAATGAAAATGCAGGATTAAAAAGGTCAGCGTGGAATTTACATTATGAAAAAGAAAGACACTGTCAGAAAACAAGCTTGATGGGAAGACATTCGTTCACCTGAAAATATAGTCTCAAAGCTCCCCATTTGCATCTGTTGTACTGAAATTTGATTTCTGCTATCCATGTTTAGCTATCAAATTAAAATTAACTCTAAACAGTGACGTTAGAAGTTGTGCCACATAACCTGTATTTGCTACAATTCTGGACCTGCTCACTTATCTCAGACACTCATCCCAGGACAGTCCCATATCCCGGACCTTTGACAAGAAATATTCCGTCAGGGAAATGTGCTATGTGACTAACCTGAGCAGCTCCATCCCACCCTTCCAGTTGTATGATTTCCTTTTCCTTGGGTACACCCCTAATTTTCTGAGAGTCTCACCATGAAAGTTCATGATTATGTTCGGAGGAACAATTTCAGCCTAAAATCTGTTTAGTTCAGTCTCATCCAATCAGTTCGAATAACCAGTACAAACACTTCTTAGCAAAGGATCTTGCTTCTTCCTTTCTTTTTTAGTCTCAGAGGGGCTTTTTTTTTTTTTTTTCCTTAGGAGACTTTGCCCATGATGTCCTTTTGGTCACTAGATAGGGATAAGTGCTTTAAATTTCTTTAGGAGATGCTAGTGTTGTTAATTTGGTTTCTTCTTGAGAGTATCTCCGAATTCTCCAACTGTCCTTGCTCTCCACCCTTTTCTTCTTCTCTAGCTCCGGTTACAGAAGCACAGTGATGGTGGGCAGGCTGTGCAGTAGATGGGAAACCCCCTGCCACAGGACCCAGACTGCTTGTGCCACACTGGACAAGAATAATTAAGGAAAACAATCACCTCCTTCCCTCCCACAGATGAGTATGACCCAATCAAAAACGTCATGTGAGTCAGATTTGTAGTACGCGCCTGGGTAAGAGCACGTCAGCACACTGGAGAAATGCTCATCTGCATCACCTGCAGGCTCAGGGGCAGCTCTTATCCTGGGGTCCATGGGGTCCACCTCCATCAGAACCTATATTCTCCTAAATCGCCTTTGCGTTATGTGCACACGTGCACGCACACACACACACACGCACATACACACTTTCCTCTTTGGATCTCCATCAACTGAAGAGCAGTAGAGACACTGCTGAGTACTCTGAGCTTCCCTTGGTGCAGGCAATGGTGAGGACGTTAGCACAGTGCTGGTCAGGAAAAGGACCAGTGCCCTGGCCACCATGTGTGCCATGTAGAGGGTCCTGCTGACCCCAAGGGTCGGTGGCAGATCGAGTCTGTCTGGAGGTTGCTCCCTTCCCTTTGGCAGTGGCAGAGGGGGTTCAGGAGGAGGCTTTTCAAAGTCTGCTCCATTTTCACTGTTTTTGTGTTTCCCTTAACCTCTTTCTGAACTCTTGGATGAAAAGCTGTGAACTGAAGCTTACAGAGCTCGATTTCTGTCTTTCTCACAAAGACTTTTGTTCTACAGGAAATAACTCTTTTCTACAAAAAGAATAAACATATGAACTACTCGGACTTAACAATGGTCATATATTAAAAGGGACAGTGTGAAGAGGGCATGAGGGACTTATTTTCTGAATGGGTTTGCTCATCCTGAATAAAAGCTGGCATCTTCTAATAGACTGAATTTTCTTTTCTAGCAAAGAGTCCAGCTAAACTGACAAGCTTCTGAGTACAGCCTCCTAAATAAACAGCCTTGTCTCGTTCTTGGAGAATCATTGCAATTATTATAAATTGCAATGGGAAAACAACTTGAAGGAAGGGAAGCTGGTGGGCTCCAGGAAGAAGGAGGAGCCGGCATGTGCACTTTGATTCATAGGAAGGGTCCTTTTGTGATAAAAATGAAATAGGGCAAGTATTTGTGTTCAGTTCTGCCTCTGAAAGAACCGCTTCCAGAAAATATTTTGTTATCAAGATGATTTATGGCTAAAAATTTAGATTATCTAGATTTTATATATAAGGTCAAATACAAATCAATTCTTCTAAGAAAGTATGTGACAATGCATATTTGACTCAACAGAAACGCTGTTTTTTCAGCCTGAGGCAGCTCAGAGGTCAATGATAACCCTTAGCTTGTCCATTAAGAGAAAGAGCTTTCCTGGATACCATTATGGATTAGCCCACTATTTCTTTTCTATATTTCTGAGCCAAAAGATCTCTCCAGCCCCAGCTTGTAAAAGAAACGTGCTAGTTCTTTTAGGTATAGTCTGGTCTGAGTGATTTAGAAAGCCATTAGTGCAGCAGCTACCAGCCCTAGAGCGGATGGTGTGCCAGTGCTCCGGGAGACATCTGCAGGGAATGTCTAAAAGCAACTGTACTCCTACCCACTCCCTGAGCAGGTCTTTAAAAGCAGCAGAAACAATCAAACAACAAAAACAGAGATTTTTTTGATGCTCTCATGAGATTGGTTCATTTTTGTCTCCTGCCCTTAACTCTGAGATTTTTTTCTCTGCTAAAACAATATTACTATAATTTTGAAAGAATAAAACCTCTTATCTCTGGGGGTTTTCCCTTCTGTCTTTTGTGCAATTATTTAAAGATTTGGGCACTTGGCAATGGAAAATCACAAAGGCAGGGAAGACTGGGCTAAAATCTGTTTCATCCAACTGACTCGGCTCAGGGGACGACGCTCTTCTCTCTCCTACTCCCCTCCCTGCTGCTCAGACTCAGACATGGACCAGCCCCTGGGATCCCAGGGGAAAAGGACCCTTGTTCACCCCAAGTCTCCATGCTGCCACCAGCCACTGGCCTGCTCCGAGCTCTTGGGTCCTCTCCAGAAATCCTGCGGCATGTTCCCCAGGGAGGGATCACCAAACAGCCCGCAGCTCTGCGAGTGTTCGAGGTGCCAGTGGGCTGAAACATTGTTCTCGCTAAGCATATCCAAACCCAGGCCTGGGAAAATTAACAATTCATCTCTTCACCTTTGCATATTCAATTTTCCCACTTTTTCTGCTGTGTTTTTACTTTCTCAATTGCTATTTTGATGCAATAGTGCAAAAAGATACATACCAGAAATGGAGTGACTGATCAATTGATGTGTCTTCACAGCATTTCTCCTGAATCCTCTTTGGTAGAGCAGTTAGCTGTGCTTGCAAACAACCTGGATTCTTTCAAATAAAAGAAGTCTGTGTTAATAACGTGTATAAAACAGTAGTGACGTGTCCATTTAAAGGTCAATTGAATCCCTGAATAGATAGAAAAACATATTGGTCCTGGAGAGCCAAGAAGAGACGTAAGATGCTACAAATTCTGTAGCTGCTGCCATTCTCGCCCTTCACCTGCGTCCCTGGTATTCATTTACTGACTCCACCTCTGTTCTCTGATTCTTGATCTGTTGCCTTTCTGTTGTTGGTCTTTTATCATTACAGCTGGCCTTGCATGTCGGTCTTACTCATCCGCTGTGTAACTGATGCTGGGAGGAGCTGCTTTAGTTGAAAACCCAAAGCGATGCTGTGTTTTTTCTTCTTGAGGAGGAAAAGGAGGCGGTGGGGCCAGGCAGCCAACCTCTTTCCACCTGGCATGCTGTTCTCTGCTGCCCAGTTTCTCCGTTTCCATTTCTACTTGTTTAAGTATCTTAGTTAACTGCTTTCTGCTTTTTTTATATTCATTGTCACAGCAAAGGATGTACTACCCACCCTACCAGTCTAGTCCTCCTGTTGCCCTCTCTCCCTTGAAATTCTACAGCTCTACAGCTGAACGCTGAACCTCAGACCTTTTCCAATGTTTTGGATACAAAATGTTCATGACACATTTTGTGGACATGGCTGCCTCACCTCGCTTTGGTGAGATGACCAAACCCCCTTCAGGGTACCTGAGCTCAGAGTTTCTGAAGCATTTTTAACTCTGTTATTTATGACTGGTGGGATCTCACTGCTAGTCCTTGGAGGAAGGATAAGATACTAAAAGCATGGCAGATAGGAAGTAAGATGGAAAAGCCTGAGGTGTAGCCCTGTGCCAAAGTCAAAGAGCAATGAAAACAAGAAAATTTTATTACAGAAATGGGAATATTTCACCTACAGTTTTTGCCATCAAATCATGCAATTCTATAAAGATATGCAAGAACATAAATGTTGTTTTATTGAATCAAAGCAATAGTCTGTCTGGCCAGAAATTCTGTCCCTGAAATTAGCTCCCAGCAAGTGCTTCTGAGAAAAGTGTAAACATGTCCCACTGGGATCAAACTTTCCTCTGCTGTAACCTCAGGGCACTAGGATGTCATGCATCCAGAAAGGTTATAGCCCTCTCCACTTTTGCTCACTTGGCACCGCTGTTCTGGCTCTCCGTGCGACCCGTGTGAACCCCATACTTGCAATTCTTCCCCTGTTAGGAAAAGGCACTTCCCATATCCTATATGTTTGAAAGTTGGCTGCCACTTCAGAAAAATTTTTGACTCATGAACACTCCTGATTGAGCAGAAAATGTTTGGAAATAATTTTTTTCACAGGCCTAGTACTGAGCAGTAAGTGAGATCATCAGCTCATTTCACGTAATCCTTGGAATAGTTATGAGAAGCAGGTAATGGTTTTCTCCAGTACATTAAACAGGTGACTAAAAGATTTGCACTCCATTAACAGAGTAATACACAATAGCTTTCCGTGGAAGAATGTCTAATTTACATCTTTCCCGTTTTGCAAACCAAAACTTTAGAAAATGCCTTTCAAACTTCAGTTCTCTCTTTTAAGTTCTAATTTCTGTAATCTCTTCCTATCTCAGTGAGATAAATATTGGTCTGAAAATCAGTGTTCAAGTAGCTGAATTGACAGAGGAGCAAAATCAAAAATTTGCTTTTTCCTTTAACTCTTATACACTCCGTGATGGGGCTATCCATCAAGAGTGAGCTATCTCAGGATTGATCACAAGTCTGGCACAATGTAATTACTGAACCAGAAGCATTGTATTATATAGCATGAAATGAAATAGCAACTTTGCCTTCCACATTATGAACCAGTTGACTAATGATGGAGTGTTGCAATTAGAAAATATGGAAGTAACAAGGCAAAGTATTCCACGGTCTGCTAATGTGTAGAATAAAACTACTGATAGTGTGAAGTAGGGAAATTAAAAACAGTAAAACTGTAACATAAAATAACAATGGTGTTCTTAATAAACTGTAAAAGAAGAGGATGGAAGTGTCCTTTGAAGTAGGTCAAGTTCAAAAGGATTATGTGCAGTGCATGAAAAGGGCTTCTTCTGGTCTTGTGACAGTAGATCTGGGTTTTTTTAATATGTTTTTGTTTTCTGATGGCTGAGAACTGTGCATTCACTGGCATAGTGACTGTGACCTAGCATCAGGACATTTGTTTTGAGACTGGTAAGGAAAAAAGATGAGTCCAGGGCGAGAGCTGCTGCATTGCCCAGCGCTCCCTCCCCTCCCTCATGCTGCGTGAGTGACAAATGGCTAGATCACAGCATCGCTGCAAGATCGTCTGGTCACACGGACCCAAAAGCACTGGTGGCATAACTAGTGGTTTGAAAAAATCATTGTGTTGGTATAAATTAGCCAAAAAAAGGATGAGAGGAAATGATGAAGTACTGTAAGTTGCCCCAGGTCAGTACTGAAGGCGTTCTTCCCTGCCCTCCTCCTCTTACTTGCCTGGAGCATGTGTCTTCAAATTAGTTGATTATCTGGAAACAAAAATGTTGGGCATTTGTTTTAAAATGCAATCTTTTTTCTTTTTTTTTTTTAAGCCTGGATTAAAATCTTTCTGTAGTCCTGATACCAGCTACAAACATTCTGAGTCACTAATGCAAAGCAAACCCGCTAGCACATGGAGGAATCTGGCCCACTTATATTTTATCTTAACGTTAGCTGCAAACTTCAACAGTGCCTGAGTGATGCAGGGATTTAGACTTCCAGTGAAACCCAGGTTTGTCGGAGGCCGTAGCTGCTGCTGTTCTCACTCTGCTAGCTTTTAAAATCAGGTTTATTTGCCTCATACGTAGCTACTTGCCTCCTTAGCACTTTGGGCTACTCAGAGGCCTCTGGCTCTTGCTCTGGTTTCTGGATAACATGGTTACTGCATAACGTAGCTCTTCACAAGCTGACAACCTAATGCAAGTAGGAGATTCATGGAGACAAATACACATCTAAAGCAAGCAGCTCCAGCATTTCCATGCCGGTGCCCGGCGAGGCCCTTCTGCCAGCTGCTGCCAGCAAGAGCTCTGCGGGCGAGCGGTCGCAGCCGGGGCACAGCTCGTGCAGCTCCCCGTTCGACGGGTGAGGCAGCTGTGGTGCTGGAAAACCCTCCCAGGCATGCCACCGGAGGGTCTGCTTGTCCGTCATTTTTAGCCTCTGGGAAGGAATATTGTCATAAAGAGCCCAACATTTAGACTGTCCTGACACAAGTAATGGAAAAGATGAGTGAAGAGTAGAGTGTAAGACCACAGCTTGTAGCATGAGATGCTATTTGAACATCGTAGGCAAAAATTGTCAATAACGTGGTATGTTATTGACAAGCGATCCCAGGACTGATCGTCTTTTTGCCTGTGTCACTGCTCGTGACCTTGGAGAGGCAGGTTTTCCAGTCTGGAAGTTCATGGGGTGCACAAACATGGGAGATGATGTACAAATCTGGTAGAGAAATGCTGAGCTGTGGAGGAGCTGGATGTTTTCAGAGGCAAGAAGCTGCCCGGGACACAGCTGAGCTGCCACCCCGGCAGGACTCCCTGTGCCACCAGATGATACTGAGCAGGAGCAGGGCTCCCAGTGCAAAACAGCCGAGCCCTGAGCCGAACGGCCATGCTGCCTCCTCCACGGCCTCCCGGAAACAGCCCTCCCCCTCCATGGGGATGTGCTCGAATAACGCACTGGAGCTGGCTGAGCCTAGGAAATAAATGCAGTTCAGAAAAGCAAAGGCAGTATCCCATGTCTCCACTGCGTAGCTAATATGTCTTTTCACAAGACAAAACTTCAAGGGAAGCCAGCCTGCAACGTGACGGCTCAGAGAAATAGGAAAGATAAGCAGGAAAAGAAGTGAATACTCTTGTTGGTCCCATTCATGGCACCATGGAAAGTGGAAAGTATCGGTGGAGGACAGTATCTGTATCACTCTTCATGTTTGCCAAATGCCTTTTTAAAATTACTGAACGATGGAGACCATACAGCTTCCCTGGGCATCTAGTCCAGTCCTTCCCATCCTGACCAGCCTGTTTCTTCATGGCTAGTCCAGGCAGCCACAGCTGTAATTTAGGCTTATTCTTCCACGTCTTATTGGCAGTGGGCACAAAAAGTAGATTATTTCCTGCAGGTTTTCACGTATTTGAAGGCTGTTATGTCTCCCCTCAGTCCCTCTTTTCTTGACTAGCTAACCCCAGTTCTTTCACCCATTTCTTGTGGGTGATGCTTTAATACCTGTCATTCTTGCTCAAACTGGGTGGGAAAAGAGAGCGCCTTATCTTTACTTCTTGACAGAAGAGAATGTATCACCACCGTGTCTTTCTGGAAAGTCAGCGCGGGTCAGACAGTGACCAGGGACTGTTGCCTTCTCATGCTTCGTTTTAATAGAGAGCCAAGTCTGTGTCATGTGAATGGATAGGTATGAAAATTGAATAGAGAGCAAATCAGCATCATGTGGATGTATGGACACCAAAGTGACAAGCACCCCAGAAACGTCTGAGTTAGATGAAGGCAGAGAAGTGCAAGTCAGAAGGTGAAGCAGAGACGGGGAAGATGTGAGGAGGCAGGGTGACAGTCTGGCGGAGCGTGGAGCAGGGAAAAACAGTGTTTTCCTGACCTCTGAGCAATGAGGTGAGGGGCCAAATCGCCTGGCTCAGCACTTCCACTCCTGAATGGGACACTGGGAGCCTGAGCTGAGCTGGATCACGTTTCAAAGCGCTTTGAGCATGGCAGGAACAGGGTGCAGGCTTGCTTCTTGTAAGAAGACATGGGGCCAGCGTCCTAAGTCAACAAGGGAGGAATGACAGCCTGTGAGATGAGAACCTGCACAGGGCCCTAAGCAATCTTCTCTGAGTGTAGCTTTTGCCATTCATCAGATCGCAAGGTTATTATATTCAACTCCAAAAGAAGAAGAAGAAGAAGAAGAAGAAGAAGAAGAAGAAGAAGAAGAAGAAGAAGAAGAAGAAGAAGAAGAAAGGGAAAGGGAAAGGGAAAAGGAAAAGGAAAAGGAAAAGGAAAAGGAAAAGGAANAAAAGAAAAAGAAAAAGAAAAAGAAAAAGAAAAAGAAAAAGAAAAAGAAAAAGAAAAAGAAAAAGAAAAAGAAAAAGAAAAAGAAAAAGAAAAAGAAAAAGAAAAAGAAAAAGAAAAAGAAAAAGAAAAAGAAAAAGAAAAAGAAAAAGAAAAAGAAAAAGAAAAAGAAAAAGAAAAAGAAAAAGAAAAAGAAAAAGAAAAAGAAAAAGAAAAAGAAAAAGAAAAAGAAAAAGAAAAAGAAAAAGAAAAAGAAAAAGAAAAAGAAAAAGAAAAAGAAAAAGAAAAAGAAAAAGAAAAAGAAAAAGAAAAAGAAAAAGAAAAAGAAAAAGAAAAAGAAAAAGAAAAAGAAAAAGAAAAAGAAAAAGAAAAAGAAAAAGAAAAAGAAAAAGAAAAAGAAAAAGAAAAAGAAAAAGAAAAAGAAAAAGAAAAAGAAAAAGAAAAAGAAAAAGAAAGGAAAAAAAAGAAAGAAAGACAAAGACAAAGACAAAATCACACAGCTCTGAACTCCACAGGTGGGTGCTGGAGAACTGCTTCACTCACCGCAGGTTGGTCTGACTAGTACCGCTGCTATGCAAGACCTCCTGTACCATTATTGGGTGGGTCCAACCTACTCTGCAGGTAAACGTGTAATCTCCCCACCACGTGTTTAATCCAGGGCCCAGCACAGCCCGGCTGCCTAGCCTTGGCTCATGCTGATAGGAAAATTGTGAAGCTGTGAGAAAAAGCTCAGAAAGTTTGTAGAGAAGAGCCAAGTGAGATAAGGTCTCTATAGACAGAGGTGGGATTGTTGAGATAGATGTCAGCAGCACTTTGAGGATTTAAGGGAAAAAAAAATCTACCAACATGGAAAGATTAAGAAATCCCAAAGTAAAAAAAGAAAAAAACCCAACCCTCAGAAGATGGCAACTCAGCACCATCAAAGAGCTATGCTGGGGAGCCCTTCCTCTCCTGGCTGACGCCTGCTTGGCTAGCAAAGATGTCTTGAGGTAATGAGGATACTAATGCTTAGTCTGAGAGCTCTATTAAATCCTAACCGTCTCTTGTTTGTCTTAATAAATAAATATTTTATACTTTATGTGTACATTGCTTGCAGCATCTCTTTATGCACAGTGAAAGTTGCTCAAAATGGCCCAGAAATAACACAGGATCCCTTACTCAAGGAAATGAAGTTGCCTTTGAATCCTACTCTGCTTTCTCAGGTGTGTCCTGTTGGGAGTGTGGCTGCTGTTCGTCCTGGGCTGTCCTTGGGGACCACAGTTACAACCTTACCCTATCACCTTCTCTGACTGTTGTTAGGACACTGTTAAGCATTAGCCAGTCTGTCTCCAAACTGCATTGTGAGAACACCTGGACACATGCTGCTTCTCTTCATTAATGTCTTAGCCAGGCACAAATTGTGACCTACCTCTAATAACAGACAGAGAGAAACTCGCTGAAATAGCCTTTATTTTACTTTTGTTATTTGGCCTTCTGGCCCTAAAATTACTGGCTAGAAACGCCTTCATGGAGTAGTGGACATAATGGCATTTGTGAAGGTCCCGGTGCATGTTCCTGCTGCCGCACAGGGAACCACGGGGCACGCACGGAGCGCATGAGCCTGCTGCCTTCTGCAGCAGCTGCAAGTGCCTGCTGCACCTCAGGCTGCGCTTCACCCCTCGCCTTCCCCGTTCATACGCTCCCGTGCGCGTCCACAGAGCCATGAGATCTGACATCAGTGCATCAGACATAACCTCGATAGAGCAGTTCGCAATGACCAGTGGGGGTATTTCCAGTACTCTGCTTTATCTATTACCATCTTCACCCACCTTCCCTCTTACTACATGTTTGATCTTCACCCCTTGCTTTTTTTCCCCCCAAATACTTACCTCTTCCTCCATATGTGTGTGGTTTCTCCCTATCTTAAAGCTCTTCCCAGTCTGGAAATGTCGCTCATTACTTACAATCACAGGCCCTTCTTTTAAGCAGGAGTCCAAAATGTCTCCCTCTCTAACAGAGGAACTGAGTTCATGCGTCTGTCCTGACTTCGGTGACATTTACATGGTCCAAATCATACCCTTAGGCTTTGCTGTCAGGATCCCAGGTTGGTAAATCAAGCAATTAAGGTTTAAGAGATTACAGATTAGTATTTAAACATATGACATTTAAATTCAAATTACCACAAAATGACTGCAATTTTGGTATGAAAAAAGCAAGCTATGAAATTGATGTATTAAACTCTGTAATTTTCTCTAATTTTTATGTTGAAACAGTATTTTCAATGATTTATGACGATACTTAATTTCATCATTCAATATTTTCCAAAAGGTTTTGTATAACCAAAGGATGCATCATTTCCCTAGGAGGCTGAATAGTTGTTAGAAGAAATAATTGCTTACATACTGCTCTACTGACATTTGGAGAAGTGTTCAAATTTCTGAAATGATTCAGAATTCATAAATGGTTCAGATGTATCTATTTATTTTTTCCTCAAAACCTTTAATGCTCTTGGGGCATAATTCCCAAGATGTCCACTGTAAAATACAAACCATTATCCTAATGGTTAAGTCATTCAACTGGAGTAAAATATGAAGACAAAGGTGCTGGTACCAAGCAGCAGCGTAACTACCTGTCGAGACAGGAGCCAGACTCCACACCTGCTCCTTCCCGGCCAAGTACTTCTTACAGACAAGACCACAGGAAGGTTCTCTGTCCTGGCTTGGTCCTTATGGTCGCTACCTCTTGCATGGCTGGCTATGTTGCCCCTTGTTCCTACTCACCCTGGTTGGCAGTCAGAATAGTTATCTAGAAAGTTGGTCACCTCAGGATACAGCGATCACGAAATCCAAGTCATCCTGCTATCTGGGTAAATGCTCTATGCACTAGGCAATCCTGAAAAAAATAGGACAAACTTCCTGAATTCTGCCTCTCTCATGGTTTAAAAGGGAAAGAAAAGTAATTTCTCCAAATCAAGAGAAAATGGTAATGGACACAGAAGGTTATTTTTAATATAAATTTCTTTGATACATATCAGGGAGCCGAAAATTTGTCACTTTATTTCAGTGTATTGGGTTTGCATGGCCAGGTTTTGGTAGTGGGGGGGCTACAGGGGTGGCTTCTGTGAGAAGCTGCCAGAAGCTTCCCCCATAACCAATAGAGCCAATGCCAGCCAGCTCCAACACGGACCCGCCGCTGGCCAAGGGCGAGCCCATCAGTGACGGGGTTAGCACCTCTGTGATAATGTATTTAAGAGCACCTGCTGCACAACAGCAGCTGGAGAGAGGAGTGAGAATATGTGAGAGGAGCAACAGCAGACACCAAGGTCAGTGAAGAAGGAGGGGGAGGAGGTGCTCCCAGTGCCGGAGCAGAGGTTCCCCTGCAGCCCATGGTGAAGACCATGGTGAGGCAGGCTGTCCCCCTGCAGCCCAGGGAGGTTAATGGTGGAGCAGATATCCACCTGCAGCCTGTGGAGGACCCCACGCTGGAGCAGGTGGATGCCCAAAGGAGGTTGTTGACCCCGTGGGAAGCCCAAGCTGGAGCAGGCTCCTGGCAGGACCTGTGACCCCATGGGGGTCCCATGCTGGAGCACTCTGTGAAGAACTGCAGCCCATAGGAAGGACTCACGTTGGCGAAGTTCATGGAGGACTGTCTCCCATAGGAGGGACCCCACGCTGGAGCAGGGGCAGAGTGTGAGGAGTCCTCCCCCTGAGGAGGGAGCAGCAGAGACGTGTGATGCACTGACCACAACCCCCACTCCCCGTCCCCCTGCACCACTCGGGGGGAGGAGGTAGAGAAAATCAGGAGTGAAGTTGAGCCTGGGAAGAAGGGTGGGGTAGGTGGAAGGTGTCTTAAGATTTGGTTTTATTTCTCATTATCCTACTCTGATTTTGCTTGGCAATAAATTAATTTCCCCAGGTTGAGTCTGTTTTGCCAGTGATCGTAATTGCTGAGTGATCTCCCTGTCCTTATCTCGACCCACAAGCCTTTTGTCGTATTTTTCTCACCCAGTCCAGCGGAGGAGGGGAGTGATAGAGCAGCTTGGTGGGCACCTGGCATCCAGCCAAGGTAAACCCATCACTTTCAGGAAGAAGAATCTCAGATACACTTCCTCCTGGGGCATTTTTATCCAGCTGGTTTGCATCTCCTTCCTTTTTCCTTTCTCAAGTAAGAGAGGTTGGTTTAAGTCCTACTTTGAGATGCCTCACCTCTCCGATTTACTACACAGGGAATACAGGCACCATCAGCTTTGGGGTGCTGCAGTGTTGAGAATCCAGGTTTCTCTTAATATCTAGCCCTGTTTCTCTGTGAAGAAACACAATCTCAAGAGCAATTTTGGGTTGTAGTAGTCAAATTTATTTCCACTGTAGAAGCACACTTACTTCAGTAATAAAAAAATAACATTTTCTTTGCAGAATAAAAGTAATCCTGTAGTGGTATAAATATATTTACTTGCACAACAATCCATGTAAGTCACTCAACATTGAGATTTAGTATTCTCATAGTCCTAAGTTTCAAATGGAGTCAACAAAAGACAGTTACTTGCAGAAAGATGAGAAACGTGAAGTCTGGCTCAGTTGGGATTTAAACATGTATCAAATAACAGAAAGCTTCCTTTTTTTTTATTTTAAATGAATACATTGCTATGAAAAATACTGACAGCCTTCAGCACTGACCATTTCTGTTTGTCTAATTAAAACATACTATATGGTATCAGCAATAGAAGCCTCTCCTGGCTGCCTCACGGACATGACCTCAGTGCTGGCCAGGCAGAACTAACATCAAGAGTGTTAGTGTTCAAGCTCAGTGCTCCTTATTCTGTGCTCAGCTTCTGTGTTTCCACTCCCAAGACTCCCCATCACTAGCTACTGTCTTCCAAGGAACAAACCAGGTCTAGCAGTTTACTTCAGCAGATCATCACAGACTCATCAGACAGCATGCCTGATCAATCAGTAAGTCCCTATGCTATACTAAGACAGGTGCTATATTCCTAATACCATTATTAATGACCTGGTGCAACCCACAGTCCAGCTTACAGGAGGTATCATTGATGTGTAACTTTATCTAGTATGAATACTTCATGCAAAACAAAGAATACTGTTTTCTGCACTCCCATTCAGTCCAAGCCATGGAACAACAGTAAACACAATTGCAGTGAATTTTACTTGTACTTTAACTTATAGATAATTCTTGAACTCTTTGTCCAATTGTTGGGGTGGAAAAAAAAACAAAAAGGGGAAATTAAGTTTAATGAATCAATGGCATCATGACTCTGCGTTATTGTGTTCTGTCTAATTTATACTTATTTACTGTGTGGGCTATCGTCAGCACCATACCCTCACAACATACGTTGATTTACTCCGATCCTTCCTTACTGTTAGTACAGTGAAAAAAGTACAAGGTTCAGCCTTGATTTTTCTCAATGTGTCTATGAGAGGAGGACACCAAACTAATACAACACAATACTGAAGACAAGAGAACATAACACTTAGTTCTGATACACTGAAAAGCAATTTCACACATAAGCTCATTTATGTAGGCACACTGACATATTGAGCACCATTCTTCCCCCCCCCC
>VZTQ01014538.1:118056-151127 GCA_013400755.1 Pelecanoides urinatrix
GGGAGTGAGCGAGGGGCTGTGTGGGGCTTTGTTGCTGGCTTGGGTTAAACCCCCACATAAAGTTTTCTTTCAGGATTTTTTTTTTTTTTTTGCTAGAACATGTCTGATACTGGGAAATTCAGGGGCTTGTAAAACAGCAGCAAAGCCTACCTATTTTAAAACTCATGACTATTAACTTCCAGTTGGTACGGATATCTTACCTTTTTGAAAGCATATTGCCTAATTAAAGACAATTCCTTTCTTATCAATATAAATGGGTGCTAATGAATTGTCTTAATAGTATATTGACTTCCAGAGTTAGATCAACTCTACTGTGGGACTGTNAGAAGGTTGAGACTTAAAACACACAAATGACAGGTTACCCTGTGGGTCAGCCCCGCTACCCCTTGCGCGGGTGTTGTGCATCACCTGTCTGATCTCCCCAGCTACTCTTTGTGATGCGCCTAATCTTGCTTTTGGGTTTTATGCCATAAGCCAAGCACATAACCATTATGAATTATAATACTAACTTGGAAACTACTGGCATCCAATTCCTTTATTATGTAAAGTGTCCTGGTTTCGGCTGGGACAGAGTTAATTTTCTTCCTAGTAGCTGGTATAGTGCTGTGTTTTGGATTTAATACGAGAATAATGTTGATAACACACTGATGTTTTGGTTGTTGCCAAGTAGTGCTTACACTACTCAAGGACTTTTCAGCTTCCCATGCTCTGCCAGGCACACAAGCTGGGAGGGAACATAGCCAGGACAGCTGACCCAACTGGCCAATGGGCTATTCCATACCATATGACATCATGCTCAGCATATAAAGCTGGGGGAAAAAGAAGGAAGGGGGGACATTTGGAGTGATGGTGTTTGTCTTCCCAAGTCACCATCATGCGTGATGGAGCTCTGCTTTCCTGGAGATGGCTGAACACCTGCCTGCCAATGGGCAATAGTGAATGAATTCCTTGTTTTGCTTTGCTTGTGAGCGCGGCTTTTGCTTTACTTGTTAAACTGTCTTCATCTCAACCCCCGAGTTTTCTCACTTTTATCCTTCTGATTCTCTCTCCCTTCCCGCTGGGGGGGGGGGGAGTAAGCGAGTGGCTGTGTGGGGCTTAGTTGCTGGCTGGGGTTAAACCACGACATAAAGTTTTCTTTCAGGATTTTTTTTTTTTTTTTTGCTAGAACATGTCTGATACTGGGAAATTCAGGGGTTTGTAATACAGCAGCAAAGCCTACCTATTTTAAAACTCATGACTATTAACTTCCAGTTGGTAAGGATATATTACCTTTTTGAATGACTATTAACTTCCAGTTGGTACGGATATCTTACCTTTTTGAAAGCATATTGCCTAATTAAAGACAATTCCTTTCTTATCAATATAAATGGGTGCTAATGAATTGTCTTAATAGTATATTGACTTCCAGAGTTAGATCAACTCTACTGTGGGACTGTTTACCTTGCTGATATATTAACTAAAAAGCATTATTATCTAACTAAAGCTGATGTTTGGGATATTCTGTTTTCTGACGTTGCTAGATGGTCTCCACGATATTATTTTTTAATGCTGAAAAATGAACTGTTACATGCTCAAAGTATACAAGGGACAGGAATAGTAATAAGGTAAACTAGGATTTGTACACATTCTAGATAGTTACAGGAAAAATACCAAACTATCACCATTTTGAAAAGCATGATTTACAAAAACATGATATAGAGCACGTTTAAGTTTTGCTTTGATATGAAGTATAAAGCATGAAATGCTTTCATTTGGGAAAAAAAGACGTAGATGGACGACATTACAGTTCTTTCGAAATCGCAGCCGTAACTGCTCTACATTTTAGTGTGTTTAGCAGAGGATTCCACAGCAAATAGTATTTGCTGAGTGCACCTATTGGGAAGATGGGCAGTTCACTCAGAAAAAGTATGTGGAGATAAGAGCAGAGGTAAAAAAACAAAAAAAAACCCAACAACTTCTGGTCAGATCAAGCCACTTACACCACTATGAAGGTAAGAGAAGATATCTGCAAGAAAAAAATTCCTTCTCAACTATACGACCAAAAGTACTCTTGGTACATGACCAAACCCGTCAGTCACCCAACAAGGAATAGCTGCAGACTAGTCAAGTGACGGACAAATCCCTGGAAAATAACAGAGGATGCAAACAGCCCACTACATGACCAGCCCATATGCACCCATGGTGCTAGCTGCAAATGTAAAATGTGTATTTTTACAGTTTGGGTAGTGCAAAGTGCTAGCTAGAAAAAAAGAAACAATTCTGATCATAGGATAACAGAAGCATTTCAAGGGTCTTCCAGGAAAGATGGCAACATGGAGCTATGAATTTGATGCAGCCCTGTGAGGCCAGAAGCAACCTGCGTCAAGAAGGTCCTCATCAGTGGACTACAGAAACACAAACTATTTGTCAGGGTTGAAATGAAACAAGTATTGCATAACTAAACTGAACACTCCATAAACACACAGAACACACATACACTGAATAACTTTTGACGTAGTTAATGACAAAGGCATCCACATTCTGCCTCTGTGTCTTGTGCCTCCTTTGCTCACACCTTATTGTGTGAACACGTGCTGAACAAACAAGCAAACCCAAACAAGGAAGCAAGCAAACAAATCCATGCATTCACTGGGATTGAAAATTGTTGCTAGCATCAAAATTGAATTATTCTCTAGAAAAATCATTACTTTTTTTTAAGTACAATGCCTTGTTTGCCTTTTTTTTTTTTTAAACTTTCAAAGCTTATGATTGAAGAAAAAAACCTTTAAAATCAGAAGGACCTGCTACCTGTATTTTTTTTTTTTAATAAAATTTGAGAGTCAGAGATCTTTGCATTATAATAAAGCCTAAGGCTTTCTGGAAAACTTCGCATGTGATTCATAATGGATGGCTACATTGGCTTGGAGCAACTTATGCTTTTGTACTAAGAAAGGCTTTAGAACAGGAGGATCTGGGTGGTGCTGAACACAGGTCACCAAATGGACAGTCCTCCCCACAAGGAGCTTGCGGGTTGAGCACCTGAAAGGGCAAGCACCAAAGGGAACCAACGCCACCTAAACGGATCGTTTAATGAGGCAGAGAGGAGGTACCGAAGATGGAAAGTAGCTATGGATTCAGGCTGTTGAATCCACAGATTCATCAGCCAAAAGTTCCCCACCCCCTGAAACAGCAACGGCCACGAACAGGACAAAGCCTCCCCTTCGAGCAGGGCGCGCATTTCGGAGCGACGAAGGCAGGCACAGCCCACAGGTCCAAGGCCGGCCCGGTCCCGCCAGGAGGCGCACGAAGCCCTGCGGGGAGGCCGAAGAAGGCAACAAAGGAAGGCGAGGGCACGGCCGGCTGTCCCGGCCGGCGGGCCCCCGAGCCCCGCCGGGCCTCCTCCGGGAGGGCGGCAGCGCCCTGGGCGCAGCCGCGCGGCCCCCGCCGTGCTGGGCCCCGGGGAGCAGGTGGGCCCGCGGCCCCTACCCGCGCCGCAGGCGAGGCCCCCCCCGGCAAGTGACCCGCGCGGGTCGGCGGGGCCCTGCGCCTCTCCCGGGAGGAGGAGGAGGAGAGAGTGGGGAGCTTCCCCGCGTGGCCGCCGCGGAGGACGGCGGGCAACCACCTCACCGCCCTCAGGGGCCGAGGGCGGCGAAGCCCCACCGCTCTCCCCCCGCCCCAAAGGGGCCGGAGGCCCTCTGCACCCCACGCGGGCAGCAGCCCCACGGGGGAGCGGCTGCCTCGGGCCCGCTCCCCGCCCCGCCCAGGTCCCCGGGGAGCCGCGCGAACTACTCACCTGCGCCCAACTCTCCCCTGCGGGTCGCCGGCCCTTTAACAGCCACCGCCCCCCCCATTGGGCGAGCTGCATGCCTGTTAATCCTTCCCGCACGCCTATTGGCGGTCCACGTCCGCCACTTCTCCCCCACCCCGTCCCCTCACCGCCCTGACGTGCAAGCCGGGCCGGAATCCCGCACATACGCTTGAAACGCGGTAGCTCCTCTCCCAGCGGAGCCCCCGCCGTGCGCAGACCTCAGGCAGCATTGGCTACAGTCGCTGCTTGTCTTCCCGGTGCCTGTCGGTGATTGGATAGTGCCTGTCAAGGCCCGCCTCTCCCCTCAATGAGCTTCCGGCGGCAGGGATCTCGTCGGGTCATGGGGGAGCCAGAAGGGGCGGTTCTGGTGCTGCCGTCCTGCCTGCCTCGTCTGAGGCGGCGGCAGAGGCAGAGGCGGCGGCAGAGGCAGAGGCAGAGCCAGAGGCAGAGGGAGAGGGCTGGCGCCTCGCGCCTCCCTGCAGCGGCCTGTGAGGGAGGGGGAAGCTCAGTCTCCCGGCGCTCCTCCTCCTGCCGGCGCGCCGTGTGCCCGCAGGCCCCATGGGCCCTGTGTGAGGGTGCGGGTTTGCGCCGTGGGCCTTTCCACAGTAGTGCAGGAGCAACCAGAAAACAGCAGCCAGAGCCAACGTAGCCAGGAGGCTTGTGATGGCAGAGCTAACGCATCACAATTTGCATTTCTTCATAAACTCTGTGGTTTGAGTGTATTGTGGGTTTTGTGATTAAGATAGTGAAATAACCTTTGTGGAGATACGGTAATAATTAATGATCTCTCGAAAAGTGCTGCTTATGTAAGTGAATATACATGCAAAACACTTGTGGGGCTTTCTGTTCTTGGGCTCTTCCTTTTTGTCTCCTCAGCCACACATGAAGTGTGTGGTGCTTGCTTCTTTGTATTACATCTTGTTGTCTTGGTAACATAACCTTTGTGCAGGCTTAAGGTGCTACTTGCAGGTAGATAATTCAAAATATTTTTTTCCTGAAGTTCGCTACCTCCTTTCAGCCTAACCTGATGCACACATGTATTATTTTGCATATTTATTAACAATTACTTGCTCAATCCTTTCAAATCCATGTTCTGGGCTGTATTCAGTATTTGGACTTGAGCATTTTTACTGGATGGATGTGTTATTTTATTAATACAGCTTCTAGTGATCGTAATTGTGATGATGAAACTACAAATCTTTAAAATGGTATTTTCCAGTTTCAGTCAACAATTCTGCCAGTGAACTTCCTGAAAATATTTATAGAAACTAAATGTGGAAAGGCTATGAATTTAGCAGCATAATTACAGATAATGATAGTTTAGCTGCCATACTTGCCTGCTGTGTACTGAATATTGCAAAAAATTTAAAAAGGAAAATAGTAAGGACTGGGGTAGAAAGACCGTGCCACATGGCTGGCAATATATTATGCAGGGATATTTCTTACTAAGGCCTATGTATGAACTAGGCTTTGATTTACGTTGTTACAAGTGTTTTGACAGCGCTCAGAAATAAGATGCAAGTGTGCCCAAAAGGTCTTGCAAGCTAGCTCAAACTAGATTGAGGTGCAAGTAGGTGGAAAAATGATACAGAGTGAAAGTCATTAACAGTCTGATCCTCTGCCACTCTGCAAAAATAGTTAGTGCTAATTATACCTCATTGAGTATCCTTTTTTTATTGTGAAGCACAAAAACACTGAATATGATTAGTGTCCATTAGAATAATTTGAACTAGGAAGCATATGATATCCTAGAGTAGCTGTGCGCATAATTCTAAATAGCTCTACTTTCTGCCCCTTTTGTTATTCCACTATTACAGAAGCTATTGATCACAGGTGAAAAATCTTGGTATATACCAGCTTCCTCCAACAAAAATCCTTGGACCTCCTTCATTCACGTGAACTGTCTTAAATTTACGTGTAATTTATGTGTAATAATTATGTATAATTTAGATGTAGTTTATTCATTAAATCTAGACTCTGCTTCCTTGCTTTTGATCACAATGAGAAAAGCCTCACCATACGGTCTACTTCAGATACAAACTGTGCAAGTCCACAGTGAATACCCTGGATCTGTAGAACATATGTACACAATTTTCTTCTGATTGTGCGCAGGATTACACAACTGCAGCTCTCAAATTTGGTCTGTGAATCCCTTCACTGTTCAATATAAGCTTTTAACATTGTGAACACTGCTGGAATGCTTTGTACATGTCTCCAAATAGCTTTTGCTAGCTGTGGGGCAAAGGCCTTGGAGTGCTGGAAGGTTAATTTTTATTGCTGTAACACTATTTTATCTATACAGAGGTTTGAAGGTCACAGAATTTTAAATCCTGGAAGAAAAAAGAAAATACAGGGCTCCATTGCAGTGCCATTTCTGCACCCTTTGCACTTGAATTTTAGACTATGTAGCTTATATCTCCTTTTATTTAAAGCCACTTCTAAAGAGTATGGAAGCCCATTTCGGTCAAAATAAATACCTAATCATTTCCAATACTTAAACTGTTAAAAAAATCCTATATATCAATCTGAGCTAGATGGATCCAATAAAAATATACCAATTCAAATGAGTACTTTACAATGGTAAACTTACAACTTTTCAGCAGACTAAATAAAATTTAATGTGGGAGCAGCAAATGGGTGTACAAAGGATATACAAATACAAGGTCTAAGGATAATTAAAAAAAACCCCTCTTGCTGCAGTTTTCATGCATGCTAAATGCATTCTTGGTTATAATCTAACATTCAAAATGTTCTCCAGTTGAAAAAAGAAAGAAAAAAAAAAAGTAGTTAACCTCATTAGAAATATTGTAGATTCTCTGTATTTTGAAACTTACCGAAAAAAATCAGACCTGAGAAGGATTCAGTTGCTCGGTGCTTTTATTTCACAAAAGAAGGAACATCTTGGCAAACATGTAGTATCATACTTTCCACATATCAGCAGAGCCCAGGCAGCAGCAAAATGTTACTGATCTCTATGCTTTATTGGATGTTAGAAGGGAAAAAAGGTAAATTAAGCATAATGTTGAGCTATAAATACTGTCAAATATATCCCTGGTTTCAGCCTGTTTTAATTAAAATAGATCTTATGCTGCCTCCTGTTGGTCACCTACAAACAGAAACATCTAAAATTACACTCCACATTACGAACTGCAAACAGCACATTCTATAGCCTATACCTTACCTACTACTAATCAGAGGAGGTACACAGCTTTCTTTATGGAGTAATACCAGAAATAAATCTGACCCAGTAAATCTACTCCATTTTTTGAATATAATGAGTTTTTAACAGCAGTAAACTGACTTACTACAAATGTATTTAGAATATAAAAAATAAATTCATTAGTACATAAATAATAGAGTAATCATCAGGTCTGTGCAAACATAATCAATATAAATACCTGAATAATTGATATTTATTATAACAACTAAACCAGTATGATAACATTACCAAAGTGCCATGTTTTGATAGCATTCTTCAAAAATTAAGATTATCCAATATAATCATTACTGGATATTAAAATCCCACATACAATATATATATTATCTTCATGTATATTATACTGGTCATGCTTATAATGTGTTCTGTGACATAGAATACTATCAGAAATGTTTGGTTACATTGTTTAAGTGCAAATAGTAGATTATAACTACATGCAATTTGTATGTTTTAAACATCTTACTATATTTCAGTGAGAACATAGGTAATCATTAATCTAGTCATTGACTATTTTTAGAGGAAGGTACTTTTTAATAAAGTACTGTGAGCTTTGAAAAGTCAGAAAAGATACAGAAAAACTCATTTTGCAGTCATTTTGTGACTTTTTAAAAATTGCATAACAGCTGCATAGACTGAAAAATCTATTTGATCCAGACCTACAGCAGTTACTTATGCAAGTAATCCATATTCTGAGTAGTGTAGTTGAATTCACTGAGATTTCTTACATCATTAGTGATTAATTACAGGATTTGGAACATAGGCCCTTAATTCTAGCATAAAGCCTTGTTTTTAGCCATGACACTCTAATACAGCTGCTTCTGCGCTCAATTCTGCTATCAGATTTAACTCTCTGTATGTGGAATAGTGGCAAATGACATTTTTTCCTCTGTGAGAGTTGTAATACAGGCTTACCTACATAACTGAAGAAAATTCATACTATTTCACAGTAACTTTTCTGTAAGCAATGGTATAAAGTAACTGACACTACTACGTTATTTCCTGATCACTGAGTAAGAGAGCTCAACTTCATTTGAAATCCATGAATGATTTGTCAAACTGGGAACTGACACTAGTTCCTGTGCAAATGTAGCATACAATATTAAAGAAGCATGTCTATTTTCCAAACTAAGCTTTAGTTTTCACTATATATACTAATGAGTAATTTACCACCTACGTCAATTGTTCTATCTGATGTCATATGCCAGAGGCTTATACATATAGCAAGTAGCTGGATGCAACACTACCAAAAAAAACTTGCTGTAAGGAAAAACTTAGAGGAAAGAGCATCACCTGAATTATTGACTCTCTTGCTGTTTATGTGACCCAGCAATTTGGTCATGACAGTGGCAATTAAAAAAACCTGCAATTCTCTAGTCTCTTCTAATTTGCATAGCTATTTATACCCATGTACTATGGGCATAATATGTTACTTTTCTCATTGCATAAACTGCATACTCATATTACTCGGGTATAAAACCAACACAAAAACATAAGCAGAGGAGAATTGGGCCTTGTATTTCTGGTGAAGTGACAGGTTGCAATAATTACTGATTAATGAAGGATCTATTCTACCATGAGTAGCCTCATTAATGCTAAAACTACTGTTCTCCTATATGTCTATTAAATTTTCTCCTACTGTTTCAGTAAGCAGGAATAGTATTCTCCATCTCTTCTAAACTATTCAATAAATTTGCTTTGCACTAACAGAAAGTAGTTGTGTTCCAATATAAAAATGCTTGCATTTCAGTATGGTGACTGTAAAGGTTACCTAGCCAAGTGTAGTTATAATATGATTTGGAGACTCACTATGAAAAGAGCAAAATAAATGTGGAAGTTGCCTGAAATACTGTAACAACAAGCTATTTACTTCTATA
Organism: Pelecanoides urinatrix; assembly: GCA_013400755.1. NCBI lineage: Eukaryota > Metazoa > Chordata > Aves > Procellariiformes > Procellariidae > Pelecanoides > Pelecanoides urinatrix. The sequence goes on from VZTQ01014538.1 coordinate 126,935, forward strand.
GAACTGACACACATTTTAATACAAATAAATTATTGAGTGGGAGGGTTCCACTACTAATATGTTCTCCAAATGTGCATAATTTTCATTTACATCCGTAGGAAAATATTTATGATGAATGTTATCTAAATTTATAAAGGTATCTGATAACAAATTATAGAGTCAATCACAGAATTGGAACTTCCCATCGTTTACTGTTTAAAACAGAAGTATGTTGCTAGGCAATATTAAGCTTTAAGCATTAATATTGAGCTTGAGTTTTGCAAAAAGTACATGCAGTACAGATGTGATAATGAACTTACTGTGGTCGTCTCAAGCCATATTAAAGATGTTTTAGATGCCTCACTAAATTTTGTTCATTTTTAAACTGCTTGGAAAAGATGTGTATAGATGTTTAGAACCACTCTGTCTGGCATAAGACAACCTTACTGCTTAAATGATACTCATATGGAACATGAGGGCTCCCAATATCCTATTCAAATAGCTGGTAAGAAAGAGAATCCTCAGGCTGTGGAAGATTACAGATTAATTTATGAAATCTAGCTAATTGCAGTGTCCTTTTGTCAGGTCCCACTTTGCATGCATGAGATCAAGTTTACTTAACAATGTATGCCTAGACTAATATTAATACTAAAAGTCCATTACAATTTAACATTATAATAGATGACTACTGAAAGTTTATCAAACAATACGTTGTGTAGTGTTTACCACGTAATATTTTAACACTTAAAATTACCATGACGTACAAGATAAAGTGTTTTAATTCATTTAAACCACTATAGAAGTTAAAAAAATGAATTATTTCACCTCAGAAATACTATTTACTTTGTCTTAAATATGGGGATTTATTTTTGTAACTTTGTATTTGATGTATGACAAGATACGAGCTTTTCCCGCAGTTAACCAGAGCAACAACTAGAATTTATTTTACAGCTGCTTAGTACGTAGCACTGGAGACTTCAGAGATGGAAGACTTCTGTTAGAAAACATCCTGAAGTGTTTTTTCTTTAGTTAACAGCATGACTGAAGCAAAGATACCACATGAATCATCCATCCTGTAGAAATCTTGCCCATCCTGCAATATGTTACCAAAGTTTATCTTGCCACAATTAATGGGATGAAAACAGAAACTACAGCTACTACTAAGGCACAAGGATGGAGAAAAACTGGTAAAACTGAAGAGCTGAAGTAAGATGCTAGGAATTACCAGTCTCTTCAAGTTAGATACCTGGTTTTAATGCTGTGAAGGTCACTTTGGCTCTTGCCTTTGCTAAGGTCATTCTAATAAGATCAAGCTGACAATGAATTCCTCTTACAGGTTTATGAATATAAAAATCCTAAATAAAACAACACTAATGTAAATTTCTTTTAAACTTTAGTTACATAGGGAAAACAGTATCACAGTCAGTTTTCTCACTCAGCAATTTGTCTACTGGGACAACTATGAATATTACAGAAATAATGGCACATATTACACAATGAATTCCTCATGACTATGCTTTTTTGAAAAGTAATATAATTTTGCAAATTATTCAGATAATCACAGAGCAGACTTGCATATAAAATTAAGTAATACTTTCTATATAATGACTAGCATGAATGACATAATGGACTCTTCGAAAAGCAATTCTATAGCATACAATTTAAACTGAAGATTTAAACAAAACATATTTTTCCATCTGTAAATTAATACCTAAAAATCTGTTCTAAAACTTGTGCATTTAAATAGACTCTTTTGACTCAGGAGTTTCAAAATTCTCCAGAGCAAATTGTCAGTACAGATGACCAGGGGTCTCTATATTTATTAAACTGAATGACCTGACAGTAAAACTCTGTTAAGGCTCTTGGCATTGGTGAAACTTCTTCCCACTCAGACCTACTACTATGGTAGACTTGAACTTCATCTGTGATTTCTTCTGGAGCATAATCACCACCTAATATATAAATTTTGTCTTCTGTCCCAACTGCCCCAGCATTAAAGCCAGCGCATTCAAAAGAACCTTCCCCTTTCCAAACACAGGTTTCTGGGCAAAAACTGTAGACCTTGTAGGTCGAGAGATCACATATGTACAATGTACAGTTCACTGGAACAGCTTTGATTAGAGTTGCATGGAAAAATTGCCCAAATTCTGCTACAAGCTCAGACCACTGATCAGTCATAGCATTATACTTAAAGAAACAGTCAAGAGATGGATTAAAGGCATCAGTAATCTCTACTTCTGAGCCAAGGACATAAATTATATTCTGACATGCACTTGCTTCTGGATAGTAGATACCTCTTGGTAATTGGCTTACAGATTTCCAATCTTTGGAAAGAGGATTATAGGATTCTACATCCAAAAGACTTCGGGTTTCTTGAGCTCCTCTGGTCTTTCCACCTATTACAAACAGCTGATTTAAGGTTACAACAGATGTGTGCATTGTCCTTGGTTTTTTCATAGCTGACACTATGGAGAATTCATTGCTGACTGGACAGTAGCACCAGGTTTGGTCAGTGGCATCATGAAATGGTTCAGCAATATGAAGCCTGACAGTCCTGTAACAATTCCCTTTGCATCCTCCAGTTATAAATATTTTTTCTCCATAGCTAGATAAACTTGACCCTGGAAGATCAATCATGTGCGTATGTGGTAGTTCTTTCCATTTATCTGTTTTGATGTTGTAGCAGAATGTATGTCTGTTTTCTCCATCTTCATCAGTTTTATGAACAAATATATATTTTTCTGTTGTTGAAGGTCGTGCATCTGGAAACAGCCCACTAAAGTTTTGCACACTTTCAACTGCATCATTGATTATTACTGAGCAATTAGCACTCTTAAGTAAGTGTTCTTCAGAATGTAGAAAGTCCTGCAAAGTCTTTTCAGGTAACTGGTGTAGTCTCACTTTTTTAATCAAATTAGGCAGATATTTCTGTCGTGTTTCTAAGTTGTGTTTGGTCCATTGAAGGACAGCTTTCAACACTGATTCTTCCTCAGGGACATTTAGTTCGTCAGCCTCGAGACATTTTTGTAATATCTCAAAATTAATCTCCAAAAAATCACTTGATCTGAGCAGCAAGGAAAAGTGGTGCTGTACAAAATCTAGTGCATGATCAAATAAGCGAACAGAACCATAACTTTCTGATAGAGAAAGCAATTGTAAGCAATTCACAAGATCAATACTTTTTATTAGAAAGTCACTGCAAGCTTTGGAAAGGAGTGAAACTTGAAGAAATGATGACAGTTGGAAGAGCATTTCCACATTATCATTTGTTATCTCTGTTTTTCCTGTGTAAGCGTAATCAAGAAAAGCTTTCACTGCCTTGGGTGACAGATTACTAATAGTAACATTGCCATCATCTCGTTCTTTCATATTAACTTCAAACATGGCTCTGTGAATAAAATACAGAAGATATACACACAAATTAAAGATCTAGCAAACAGCAGAGAATACTGATGTGAGAGAAGGGAGACCACCAGGGGCGTATAATAAGGTGGGCAGGCTGTGTAGGTCTAAAATGCAGAGGTTCTCATAAGTAAGAGCAATGCATTTGCTTGATATGGTTGAAGAAAAAAGGAGAGGTGATAAGAACGCATTCAAAGCGATGGCTCATAAAAATGATAGCAGCACCTGTGTTTTGTATGGATTTTCACAGAGCAATGAAGTCTGCAGCTCTCAATGTGAGAGAAAATGCGAAATTCTTTGGGGCAGCATCAGTTTCAACAGCTTGAGAAAGAAAGGCTGATTTACAAAATATATATAGTAAAAAAGCCCCACTGTGGATGAATATGGAAGATTAAGCAAAAAAAGGCCTTCCAAATTGTAGGCTGAGCAAATGGCAGGATGGATGATGGGTGCATTCCTCAGTAATAAAAGTAGGTGAGGAGTGAAAGAGGAAAAAAAACATGAGGAAACTTAATTCTTGCTTTAGAGTTGACAGATAGATGTATGGGTACAGGCAGATGTCAGAAAAATGAGGTTTTGATGTAGGATTGCATGACACAATGAAACTTGTACAGAAAGTAGATTGTGACTGAATACAAAGACAATGGTTGGCATTGTGGAACAAACTATTGATCAGTAGATTTGTGCAAATTTTATTACAACTTTGACTACTTTATTACTAAATATGTAATAACATTTAACTATTTCACAAAATCTAACGTGGCAAGATAAAATAATTAAAGTTTTTCAAGCCGGTAAGTGCTGGCAACAGAATAGTGCTGCAACAACACTTGCCCTCCCCTCCCAGAGCCTAAGCATCAGGCTGTGATAACAACGGCTTCTGAATTTGACAAAAGATGGTAATGGAGAAAGATTTAGATAAATCATCAAATACTAAGTGTATAATCTGGATTATTAATATATCATAGATAGTTCCTATTAAAAAAAAGAGTATTATATCATAGTTCAGTTATACAATTAGTATCTGTATAGTATGTGATTTTTAAAATCCCGTACTTTTATGAAGCCAAAGAGAAAAAAAAAAAAATTACTGTGTATAGCATACTCTTTGGGAAGTGAACATCAGGTAAAGCAGGAACTTGTCTGACCACCTGAATAAGAACATAAAATTACATTTTATGTAATTTAAAAATTACATAAAAAGACATTTATGTCCCAAAGACCTTTTTGCATACTAAATGATGATCCTTAGAAACCTTTCCTCATTAACCCAAAAGCTATGATACAAATCTCTAAATTACAGAGTAAAATAGCAACTGAACAATATTAGTAGAAGGAGAGCCGTCTAGGCAAAGGCTTTGATTCTGAAAGCTAACAAGTAGGGACCAAAATGTTGCTGAATCTTGGGTTTACACAATGAAACCAAAACTAAGAGAAGCCCAAAGGCCAAGACAAAAGGTGTTTCATTTAAAAATTTATCTAGTGGACCCAAGTACTTTTTATTCCCTAAATAGGGACCTAAATATTACCTAAAAGGTAATAAATGGGCCTTGAATTCCAGGACAACTTATGAATTTGATGGCTGCTGTTATCAACTGTTACACACAGGGAGAAGTCTCTCCTGGCAAATTTTAACCTGAAGAGTCTGTAGGTAATGAAAAGGCCACATATGTTACCATGTGCTTAATTTCAGTTCTAAAAATTACCACTGGAAGCTATTTCATGCTAATATTCCTTTCTACCAGAGCATCTCTGTGCTGTCAAGCAGTAAACACTTGAGATGAAAGTAGTTCTGTGTGTCAGAGAAAAAACAAATCTGCTGCTACAGTGTTTTTTTTTTGTTTTTCACCTGCATTTCTTCTTTTTTCAGTAGTCCTAAGAACACGTCTAGCCTATGTCCTCTGTCATACATGGCAGACTCCCAGAGACCATGGGATGCTCCAGGCCATTTGAAAATAACACTTGTCACCTATGTATGGGCAACTGAATCAAGCTCATTAACTCATTTCCAGGAGCCCATTTGTCCATTGTTAAAGCATCTTAGCTTTGTGTTTTAGTAAAGAGTGTATTTGGAAACAGACTTTCAGTGTGCAATTGCAAGTTTGAGCCTTACTAATAAAAAAGTAGGCAAGGTTCTTCATAAATCAATATCCTGTATGTGAATGATCTGTCTGTCCCTTAAGAATGCATAGCTTTAAGCACCAGAAGGAAGATCACAGATCCATTTCATGCTGAAAGGCTGAAAACTGTAGTTTAGAAAAAATATAAGATATGTGTTTAAATACCTCTGAAGACAAACTCTACTATACTGACCACTCATCTTAGAGAAACAAAATCCAGGCCCATTCCAAAACCAGGTACAATTTATCCACAATTGCTCAATGCAAGATGTATTTGTAATCAACTTTCTATGTTTCACAATACAAATGTGTCAAAGTACATAGACCGTCCCATACAAAGTCAAACAATATCCTTGCAGACCTTCAAGTACAGATACAGGCAACAGATAAGTCTTAAAGATACATAACTTGTGTCAATTCCACCTAACAGCAGAACCATGCACTTCTGGTTTGACATTTGTATTTCAGAGTATAGACTGCTGTCTGAATCTCAAATTCATAGAGTCCTCATGTCACTTTGGAAATACAAACAGATGTATTTGGGGTATGGTTAGGCATCTAACACTGTAGTTTTGTTTTGGGTTTTTTTTTTGTTTTTTTTTATTTTTTTGCTAACCTTAATATGATGCTTGAACACTTTGCTCAAAACTCTGCAGACGTATGTAAGTTGTGATGACTTATTTTTTAATTTTTGTAATTATATTCCTTTCCTCCCTCCCAGAGAATTTACAATCCATTTCCTGCAAACTCATGCCAAAATTAGGTTTACCTGAAAAAATCACTGCACGCTGCCAGTACACAACGATGACAAGGAATTATTTCATCTTTCACAAGAATTTTAAAGTCAAAAAATATATTTTGTTCTCTGAACTTTTGTAGTACTTTTAGAATTTGTTGTCCATGACCTTCAGCCACTAAGGAATTGATTTTATTTTCAGGAACAGAAATTCCATTGCAAATAGGTCTGCTAATGTAATCCCGTTGATTGGCCATGGTTTCTTCAATCTATTCCTGAAACTGAAATGGAAAAACAAGTAATTGATTCTACAGTCTTACTATTTAAAAAAAAAATAAAAATCAATGTACCATAAAACAAACAAAAAATTCCCAGCATTGAATTTGGTTTCTAAGTCCTAATCACAGTTCTAAATTTGTGTTATATGTGACTTTTACACTGAATTTAATTTGATAATAATACTTCTACTTTGCAAAACATATACACATAGCATACTTGACATGTATTAAAGAACAACTCTACAAATAGTACCCACCTGTAGGAATTTTTTCAATAAAGTCCACAGGAAGCACACCAAGGAGTGTGTTAAAATTTTTAATGGTCATTTAAGAGAAAGACTGGTCCTAGGCTTACCCTCAAAAAACTCCAAACTCTTACAATTTGATGTAAAATTAAGATGGAAAAGGAAAACTTTGTTACATATTTTTAGATTTCAAAAGGCTCATCTGTATACTACAAACCCCCAAACTCAAAGCAGATCAATGGTCTTTCTACAGCTTACAGTGAAAGGGAGATACATGCTACTAGATGACTTTCTAAGTGGATTCACATTAGGCATTCCGGACTAAAATAACAGAATACAAACAAACACCAACAGCCTGGCCAAATCACAGGATTGCTAGGGCTTACCAAATGGGATCATTTAGAGACGGTTTGGTGACAGTGCAACTTTGAGTGTTTAGTCAGTTGATGCTGATTTTCTCTTGTACCTCTAGTCTTGCTATGAAGCTGTATGTTTGCTTACAGCCTATGCTGCACACTGTGAGCTTCATTTACAGTGGCATAAATTAACTGGTTTCAGAACCAGTTTAAATTTAAGACAGTGCGATCTCACTTTCAGCAGCCAAGTGTTTCTGGTGAAAATCCCTATACTGAATTGCATTGTTTGTATGGTAAGTTGGGCTTTGCTATTTTTTACATTAAAAATATTTTACTCCACTTTGACAACATAAAGAAACTTTATTTACACCTATTTAAAGTGCTATTTATACCGCTACAGATGCATAAACTGCCCTTACTGCAAATTTGAGTCAAGCTTGCCTATTTTAAAGCTTAAGGAAACATTCCAAGGTTTTTCTGTTGCAAGATTCTGCTTCCACAATTCCAATCAAAATTAGCAACAGATAAGGGCCCACCTGAATTGACAAAGAAGGGGATAAAAAATTCCAGGCCAAACCCAGAAAGCAGAAAAATATTGGTTTTGGTTTTTAATTTCATGAAAAGGCTTATCTGATAACGTGATACATTCACAGCAAACTAAGCCATCAGGCAGTTTTCTTCATGGGAGCTACTTTCATAGCAGACTGATCTATACTTTATCTAGTCAGGTAGCTCCAACCACAAATAGACCTCCATGTCTCCTGGAAATAGAAGAGATCCATTGATCTTGCTGCCATCACTGGCACCCTTGGAGCAGGCATCTTCTCCTTCCCATGGCCAGACAATCTCACGTATTCACTCTTTCCATTCTAAGCCTGAGGAACTAGGAAAATACAGAACAAGACCACCATTTATTCTGATAATGTATGGCCTCATAAACCCCAACTTCCATAAATCATAAAGCTTTTTTGTGTGTCAGAATTCTCTAGAATACCCTTTTTTTACAAACTTAAAAGCCTGTTCCTCAAAAGACTGAATCTTCACAAGCAGAGCTGTTTCAGTAAAATTAGTTTCCCACATTTGAATGAAACTTAAAAAAAAGTAGGTGAATTTCAAAGTTTATTTGGCATCATGTAAAGTAACACTTCTTCTCAAGGACATATAAACCTTTTCACAAAATTCTGGAATTGATAATAGATAATAGATGTGTTTCTACTTTTACACACAATTTCTATAGCGAGCTCCGACCTACTACTTGCTTTCTGTAGGTAAATTTACCAGTTGCAATAGTATTCATTTTTGTATAATGAACACAGAAACATCTAATGTCATCAAATCCATCTCTGCTATTTTAGGCAAAGACATCATATAATCACTTTCATAAAAGCAATCTATGTTTCAGAAAGTTTTCTTTTACCACCACTATTTCCACAGAAAGACTATCCCAGTACATTGCTGCCAAGACTACAAACTTTCTTTTAATTACACAACCAATTTATTAATGCATATATTTGTTCTTCTGTGAAAATTGTCATTTGACTTGATTTGTATATTTATTCACTCACAATTATCAAGTGTTGATATCCTCTCTCAGCTTTTATTAGAATGAAAATTGTCAAACTTTCCAAGGTCCATTTATAAGACTGAATTTTTGTTTTCCTTATAATTTCTTGCAGTTTTCTCTTCATCCACTCTAGTTTGATCTCATATTTCTTTCACTGATATCAGATTTGTTGTACAGCATTATGGTTAAGATCTCAACAGTGTCTCACTACTCCAATTTGCAGGTCATCCAGTGCATCCTAATCCTAATCGGTAATAGCAGTGTCTCCTTATTTTTTATTAAAAGCAAATTTCAGCAGTGTACCTCTAATGGCTTTGTCCATCGTTAAGGGAGATACTAATGAATACCGTGCTATGGCTTAGCCTAATTCACCCTCCCCTCCATTCCATTAATAAAATAAATATTAAAAAATTCAATTCTCATCTCCCTTGTAGCCAATTCCTGCTTTATTTTATAATTTTGGTACTAATTTACCACTTTACTGGATTTGTTGATGATTTTAGAGCCCTCCAAAAGATCTTAACAATTCAGCTAAAACTTGGTATGTTAAACAAGGCCAACTAGCATTTATAATTATTTCATGCATTCTTCTAAATTAATCAATAGTTATATTTATAAATATTTGATCAAGTGACTGACAAAAGGGTAGAAAACATGGGGGGTGCAGACATATGTTGCATAGGTCTGGAGTTCAGGAAAGCTGGGCAATGAGCCTCCCTATATTTGCTCCATTTACTCCCACAGGATTCCAGTTACGAAGTCTGTCTTTATGTGGATTACCAAGAACCAAACTCCAGTAGAGGTTCATCAGAGTTGGGATCTCCTACTTTTGTTTCTTTACATATGGCTGTGTGCCATACAACTTCTTATCATGGCAGGCAAAGGCTATATACTCAAGCCCTCTTCCATCATCTGACCCACTGAGTACCTGTCATACAACCAGCCTTCCAGCATCTCCTGTAACATAACGCATCGGACCTGGAGTACTGGCGTATGTGACTGGGTATTGTCTGCGGTGAGATCAAATGTGCTCTCTGTTGTGACCAAATTCAAGCTACTCTACCACTTGACAAAACTTCTCTGCTCGCGTACTGAACGTTTACACATCTTATACTGACAAATGCCTGGTTAGCTATTAGCCTGCTTTTCTAAAAAATCCCTCCAAACGAAACCATCTTAAAATTAATACATTTGCCCTGTTTTTCTGCTTGAAAGTCACATCAAACAAGTGGCCCCTTAGCCATTACAGTGAAAGTTGATACAGACTTCAAAGTTATTAAGGTCAACCCCACATAATACATGCTTGGGGAGATATACATACCTCTCAAAGCTATCTGTACAGATCTCTAATTGAGGGGCAAGGCATTCTGCACACTTGATTAGTTAAGCGACAAGAAACGGCCAGCCTACGTATGGCCACAAAGCAGCTAGCAGTTGACCAGAAGGAGGTTGGGGATGGTAAGGTAATTTTGGCCATTACAGTGGATGAACTAAGGGACCACCTGGGAGCTCTGAGGGTAAGAGCATTCTTACGGTCTGTCACAAAGTCCACTAATAAGGATCCAGACCTCATTAATTCTGCTGTTCACAAGACCCCTCTGTTTTAACACTGTCCTTTTCCCAAGATGATAAGGGATGGAGCAGCCTAGAACATAATGAGCTTGTTGACCCAGTTGCCAAGTAACCACACTGAGAAGTCTGATAAGCCCATAGTCAAAATATGAGAAATACACACATTCCTGTCAGTAGTATCTAATTTATTGGTAAAAAGCTACAAGAAAATGTTTTACTGACCTTAATACTTGTATACCAAGCAAACAGCTGCCAAAAACACTAACTGAATTTCTAGAGGATTTTTTTTTACTTCACCACTGCTAATGTTCCCTTTCCAAAGACAGTTATAAGACATAACAGATTTTCTTCTAGTTGAGGCCATCAACAATCCTTCTTGGATGTACATATAATTCTGTATGTGGAAGAAGTTGAAATGTGTAATTTATTTGTTTATACTTATCCTTATCCTTCAGAAAGTCCTTTGAACCGCCCTAGGGATGTTGTTTTCTGAAAGTATTGAGCATACAAAGTTATCGTGTATAATAAGATAGCACTTTGTCAGAAAAAGTATGTTAGGGCTATGCCTGCTTGACAATAAACACGACCAAACCTTTGTAATGGGACTGAAGCCTGAGACTGTCCCCGGCACAACGGACACCAATCTGACATGAGGCATCTATGCATTCAGAGAGTACAAATAACATTCTGTGTGTAGATGTTCTCTCCTCTACCAATGCAGCTGGCAAAACCAGTCTAAACTCAACCTTTATTTGGTATTTTTCTATTTACAGACAATTGTAAAACAATCTATATCTGCTTTATCTCAAAGCACAATATAGCTGTGCTACAGCACTCTCTGTACAACACTCTCTCATCGATAAAAAAAAAAGAATATTAATTCTTAATAGTTCTTAGCAGATACCTTATGAGAAATAAATTGTTCTTCAAGAGGACATTACCTTTGTCACTTAGCCTTCTCCCACCTTGGATAGTATGTCTTACTAGATAGCAGATTTTAAAAAACAGAAATCTTAAATGCTAGTATTTTACAGCATACTTTATGTACCAAGGAAGAATGAATTAAGACCAATGAAGATAAAAATTGTATACATTTCTGCAGAGAAGTTTTAGATGATTTTTTTCATACAAAATTTAACTGTACAGTTAATGTAACTTTTGAAAAGGTCACGGTCAGCATTTTAAAAACTAATATTAAAAATATGTATTATATTATTAAGACTACTATATACCCAAGTAGCAAGATGATTTGCTATTTTCACTCCTTATCTATTCAAAGGGGGAGAATTTAGCAATTTGTTAACAATTTTTAAAGACACCACTCCCCACTACACATCTAATTTAACAGCACCTAATTTTTAATATTCAGCAAGATGAATATGAATGGAAGAGGTATCTAAAGGATTTGGTGACACTTCTAATTGCTGACTAAAAAGACATGAGTGGATTGAAATGTAATTAAATTATAAATACTAAGTAAAAAGTTCTGTACTTTTAGATTGTATTATTGTTTTGACTGTCATTGACTGTTTAAACTGTCATTGACTGTCATTGACTGTAACAGAATTCCAGGTTCCTGTGTGGAAATTTCAATGCAACTCAGTCTCACAGCTTTTTCATAAATAACTGAACTTCAGAGAAAATTAATATTCAGTCAATCATTTTTAGACAATCAATCAAAAAAGGTGCATGTGACATTCTGAGACATTTAATCCACAAAAGTGGTATTTATCAATAATACATGTTGAGACACTATTCTAAGAAGGAAAGGTGACACAGAGACTTTAAAGCTTTGGGCTCTTTAGAAGTGATTGAAAAAAAACAGGATGAAAGAAACCCAGCATGGTACCAGTAGGAAGCAGTGAAATTGCACTGATTCCTGGAGGCATTCCAGAAGTGGAAGATTCCCTCTCTGCAAGCAGTGATCTTTAATTGCATATCCTCTCACAAACACATGAATCCATTAAGATAAAGAAAATAATAACTTAGAAAAACTCAAACTGACTGGATTTTATCCTAAAGCTAAATTTCTCAAATTCATCAAGTTCTTTTGGAAGTTATTTTCTTACCTAAAAAAGTTCAAGAACTGTAATTTTCGTTTTCAGGAAAAAAATTAATATTAAAATGCCATGCTGTACTTATTCCAGCAAAAATAATAACTGCAAATTCTGGAAGATGAAATTGCTGGGTTCTGTAGTTTGTAATTTCTGTATGTCATTAAAATATGTAGTTTTTTCAAAACATACATGCAATATTGAGCATACTTATAGAATAATTTAGCATAGCTTATTATCATAGCATGTTTTACTTGTAATAAAAATGTGGGTTTATATTGAATATATTCATAATTATAGTCCATACTACACAGTGCATCTTGAACCTTAGTTTCTACTTACACTTGATGCTTATTTAAAAAAAAAAAAATTAATAAATCTCTTAGTGAAAAAAACTACATGTTTACATCTCTCTAAGTAGAAAGCATGGACAAGTCAAACCTATTAAACAAACCTGAGGGGTTTTTGAACTAGGTAAGATCCACATTCCATTAGTATTATCACATATCAGTAACTAAATGTAGATATGGCCACAATTTCCTCTTCAAAGTGTGCAGAATACAATGCTTGAAACATAAGCCTCAGCTACAATTTGGCAGTGGTGAATAGTATATTCCCAGGGTTTTTTTTAACGGTGCTAAATCCTCCTCTGCTGTCAGTTAACTTTGTCTCTGTCTTTGGATAATACATAAGGGAGTATGTATGGCATCCCTTGCTTCACTAAGTCATAAAGAAAAATGGGAAGCATATTTAAAAATAAGTGAATTACACTACTGATTCCTTGCTGAAACACATTTTTTCCCAAATGTAACTTCTGTGTTTAAAATATTTTGCAAAAACCAACCTATACAACTGAGAATTGTTAGATTCTAATAGACAGAAAGACAGCAGTTCTTCTGGCCTGTGTAGAAATAGCACTTTTTCACATTAGCAGGGAGCTGGGAATGCTAAAAAAACAACCACAACAACAAAAAAAGAAAGATTCTAAGAAATACCTGAAATAATGTAATTTTCAATATTTTTGCATCATTTGTACATGGTCAATATAGAAAGTATAAATATTTCTAAAGGCAAGAAACAGGAACAAGGGTCATAAACTTTCAAATAGATCTTAAATTTTTAGCCATAGCCCAACTTCAAAACCAAAGGGTAAACAAAATTACTACCTTTTTTTTAATTTTCAGATGGCCTGTAATTGAGGGCACACAGGAATCCAGTTCTGACAACCATTACAGTTCTTAGCAGAAGGTAAGAAGCACAGGATATAAAAGGCTTTTGTTTGGACATAATCTTTAGGAGCCAGAATCAAACCAGGGTGATGCAGTACTTTGCATCTGGTGTGTGAACAATTGTCTCTCTTTTCTAGTCACAACACAAAGCAGCAAGTCCGGGGAAGGCAGAGGCCACCCCCGCTGCTGCGGCTCCTGGGATGTAGCAGGGGCCGGGACGGTTTTTCAGGAGCATGGATGTACTAATGGCAACGATAGGGCCGGAGACACGGGGAGAATCGTCTGCCGTTAACCTGTAACGGTGCCACGAAGAGCTCCCAGCGGACACTATCCCCAAGGGGATAACGGCGGCCCTGTCTCGCATAAAGCGGGGACAGCCAGAAGGGAAATGACGTTCTTTTTGCCAGGACCGGGGTTATCAGTCACCTCCAACCTCACCGGCGCACTACCGCACCACTCCCTGCCCGCCCCTGCAGCCCCTCAGTGCCGGCCTCAGAGACGGCGACCGCCACCGCCACCGCCTCCGCCCCTCGCCCCGCCCGTCGCAGGGCGGGCAGCGGCATCAGCGCCGCTACTGAGCATGCCCGAGCTGCCCGCGCATGCGCACTGCGGCGGCTCCGCTCATTCTAAGGGCGGACTAATTCTGACAGGACAGGCAGGATGCTGCAAATGGCTTCCCCTCCTCCCGCAGCGCGACCGCGGGGCCCGGCTACGGGATGTGGCGGCCTCCAGCGCTGCTGCCTCTCCACAACCGGCGAAGAGCTAGTTTCCCCTTAGAGCTCCTTCCGAACAGCGCGGACCCACCTGCAGCCAACACCAGCAGCTCGCCGACCAGTCTGCCCACCCTCCGCAGCAGTAACGCCAGCAGATTGGCTTCTTCCGGTGTCATTCTCCCGCTTCTTGCACTCGGAATGGTTCTCCCGGTCATCAACCCAGGTGAAAGCCCGCCCATCCTCCCGAGCGGGTTCCTCTCTGGGCTCGCTGACGACACCACGGGTGTAGCTCAGCTGCAGGCACCGCCTTTCCCCTGATAAGTCGATACCTGGCGCATTCCCCTGTCACTCACAGGGCACTCTGGTACCGCATTGGCCACCGTGCCTCCACAGCACCGACAGGGCGGGGTGCGCATGCGCGGGTTGTGCTGGTGTGTCACGGCGGCGCTGAGGGGAGGGGTGAGCGCCCCGCTGCCGCTGGACGGCGCTGGGGAGCGCGGCCGGTCGCGTCGCGTCGGCCATGGGGAGCGTGCGCTGGGCCTTCCCCTGCGCCGCCTGGCGCCCCTGCCGCGAGGAGTGGCTGCAGGCGGTGCGGCTGGTGCAGCCCGAGGAGAAGGACCGCATCGGCCAGTTTGTCTTTGCCCGCGATGCCAAAGCCGCCTTGGTACACGCTGGCGCGGGGGGGGAACACGGCGGGGGGCGGCTTCCCCTCCCTCGGGGCTGGCGGCGTCAGCCCACGTGCGGGACTCGAAGGACGCCGTTGCCCGGAGCCCTCCGCCTCGTCCCTCCCCGCTGCTGCGGCGAGCGCAGGTGTCGCCGGCGGGGCCCTGCCCCTCGGCGGGGCCGTGGCGGAGGCTGCCGAGGGCCCCTCAGGGCGCGGGCCGAGGCCGCTCCGCCGAGGAGCCCCCTGTGGCGCCACTCGTGGCCTCGGGACCGGCCCTTTCCCGTGGGGACGTGATTGTCTCTACAGATTCAGTATTGTCCAAAATTCTGACTTCTCCTAGGAAAATATGCCCTGCAAGGGTGTTTCAGGGAGGTAAATACATTATCAAGTATCAATCGCCAGCTCTACTTACACCTTCACTTAGGAGGAAAAAGGGATGTTTGAAGTCTGCTATTAGTAGTTACTCTGAAAGACTTCACAAGTTTTATGTCGTGATGTCAGTTTAGGAGACAACATACTCGAGGAGACAGTAGCGTAATATGTGAGAGAATAAAGCTGTTTTATATAATTCAGGTTTTAAATCTCACATAACAATGTGGTAGTAATACAGACTTCTGCTAATTAGTCTGTAAGAAGTTACTCACAATTTTTAGCTGTTAGCACCTACGTAACTGAATGAATGTACTGAAAGGAAAGCTGTTGAGACGGTTTTACCATTCAGTGTGGTATAAAAAGTATTCATCTGTGCCATAAAGTATCCTAAGTAAGTAAATAAGGTAAAGAAGTAAATACTTTATGTGATTCTTCTAGGCTGGGACTGCTTTTTACTGGGTCTTGTGTTGTCTTTGTGCTAGTAGTGATAACAAATATTATATACTCGGGTCTGGTGAACTCTTTTGGTTAATTTACTTGACACAGGCTTTTATAAAAGGAAGAAATCTAAATGATTTGGCTAAAATACACTTACTTTCTATTGGCAATGATAAAACCACATTTTTTTAGGCAGATGGTTTTCTAGCAACCACAGATATTTTGCACATAGCATAATAGTTCTGTATGAATCACTTCTATTTTATGTTGTAGGCTGGTCGCTTGCTGATACGGAAATTAATTGCAGAAAAGTTGTGCATACCTTGGAATGAAATACACTTGCAAAGGACATCAAAAGGAAAACCTTTCCTGGCAAATAATGTATTCAGTATCTATTCGAATTACAACTTCAATGTCTCTCATCAAGGAGATTATGCAGTTCTTGCAGCTGAGCCTGAGCTTCAAGTTGGTGTTGATATTATGAAGACTGATTTACCAGGTAATGCATTATGGTGACCAAAGCAGATTCTGTAGTGTTGAAGTACTAAACATTTTAACGTTTCCCAAAGAAACAATCTGTGGCCTAGAAACTTAGTGTATTTAGAAGAGAGTGTATGAAGGTATCATGTATTTGCCTTTTTTTTTTTTATTGTTAAATGCACTGCTCATTTTTTATTTAGGGTTTTCTGTTATGGCAGATATGGATATATTTCCAGTTTAGAAAAGCAGAACCCTGGAAAAATATGAATCCTGCTATGATATTGCAGAACTGGCATCTCAGATGTTTTAATTAAGGGTTTGCTGTCTGTTAGGTAGAAGCAGGGGCAACTTTCCAGCTAGGGACAACAGGATCCATCCCCATGAGAACTTTATAGCCTGTGACAGTGCGTGTTACTTCTTTGGCCCATAAGCGTGGACATTGTATGTGCCAGCACCAGGCCCAATACTGTAGCAAACTGGCATTGAAGATTTGCTATGAGTGTGCAGAAATCCTCAGTGAGAAGGGATCATGAGGGAACATTTGAGGTGCCCCTGGTAAAAGACTAAACTTCACAAACTTTAGTCATTGGCCTATTTATTCGTATGAAATGTTGTGCTAACCTGACTATAGTAGTGAACTTCAGGACCCAAATTATAAATTAGAATTGTAGCAAAGTGTATTTTTAAATACAGTTTATGAAGATCATTTAGTTCATGAATGTTCATCGATGCATGACTGGGTTAGAGGAGAAACATATTGGGATTTACTATTTACTGGAATTTTAGTTTTTGAGAATCCTCCTCAAATGTTTAACCAGATATGACAGTAATAGTGGTGGTGTTAGAAAATCTCTCTTCACAATCTTCAATTTGCCCGGCATTTTATGCTACGAAATAATTTTTGTAGAAAAGTAAAGATTCAAATAAACCCTGACTGGATAACTTTCTCTCTGATCGCTTTACACCTTTTTAATGATTATTACAAGTGTACATTTTTGGATTGGCATGTTTAGCTAAGGTGTGCAGAAACTTCACTACAATCCAAAGTGAAGTTATTCTTCTCTGTGACTCGCTTCCACCTACTGTAGACCCTCGCTCTAAAGGTGATGGTCAGCATGTGGTGCCACACTATAGCCCATGGAGAACCCCACACCAGCGCAGTTCTGTGGTTCGTGACAGGAACCGTGGCCCGTGGATAAGGCTGCACTGGAACAGCTACATCCTTGAAGGGACTGCACTAATGCAGGGCCCAAATAACAGATGAAGCATGAGGCCAGTGCTTTTATCATAGCTCTCCCAAGCAAAACACAACAAAATAATGTCCCTGCTGCATCCTCTCCCAATGTCTTGCACACCCCCAGCCTATTTGCTGGGGAGGCAGTGACAGAGGAGGCCTTGATGCTGTGCAAACACTGCAGCAGTAGATAAAATATTGGTGTGGCTTCAACACTGTTCTAGACATAGATCTAAAACACAGTGCTCTACAGGCTGCTATGAAAAAAATTAGCGCCCAGACCCAGTACCCTTGGAAACACTTTGGCTGCGCTTGCCACAGGACTTAGCACAAGAGTCCCTAATTACTCATTTTAAAAAGCTTTCCTGTTTCGGCAGGTAAAGAGTGAAAATCAAATCGTTCATTCTTCTTTGTATTTTAAGCTTTTCTTGGGAAATGAAAAATTAAGTCATTTATACATGTCATATATGGAGGTAGGGATATTTTGTATCCTCTGCTGGCATTTTATGCAGCTGGAAATGTAGCTGGCATTTTAAGGACACATTGCTGATGTCCAGCTGACAAATCTTATGAAATGTGTTAAAATCACCTTCTGAAAGTAGGAAATAATTGTAAAAAGTAGAGATTTAACTTTACATTTAGGTTTAGAAACCTGTATTTGTATCACTTTTCCATTTTGGAATATAATGCATTCAGCTTCGTAAGGGAATATATTCTTAGTTCTTTTCCAGTTAATAGAAAAAATATCTTTTAACTTCAATATTAGCTGGGTTTATTTAAAAAAAAAAATCTTATCTGTACTGCTTCCTTTCCCTTGTATTTTTTACTTATTTATTCACTATTCCTTTCTCATTTTTCTCACGTTAAGTCACTGAAATAGTGGATAACTCAACGTCCATTGATCTATTGCTCATTCTGCAGGCAGTGTCAGAACAAATCAAGGTTCTTTTACTTTGTGTCTGAGTGTATTCTTCATTCAGTGTCCCCGGTCACTGCTGTCGTAAGAGGTGTGGCATCAAAGTTAGGCCATCAGTATATATTGTAGCTTACTCTTAGTTATGTCAACTTTAGCAGGCTAAATTTAGGAAAAAATTACCTTGAGTTCATCCTATCAATGATGTTTTGGTTGCTATTCTGCTTCTGTCACATAGCTTTTTGATTGCCAGTTCTAGGGTTTCCAAATAACAACATGAAGCTGAAGTTTAAAGCAGGATTTGGTGTCAGGGAAAGAGTTTAATCTCAGCAGAAATGTAGGAAAAGCTGTGAAATCAAACTCAATTTTTAGTTAAGTAAAACCAGCTTTTAAATACAACATCAGTTCTTAACTTCTTTAGTAGCAAGAGAGGCTTCTGCCAACATGTCCTAGAATTGTTGATGGCAGTGGTCATGACCTCTTACCATAAAGCAAATGTTGCCACATCCCCCCGGGCAACTGCACTCAGCAGCTGTTTGTTTTTAATTTGTGAATATGAGCTGGTGAGACTAAGTAACGCTGTGAGTTCTAATACAAACAGGCTGCGGTGGTTTTACCCATAGAGAGAAAAATGGTGGTTATTCTGGAAATGCTCGAGATTCCAAAGGCTAAATGGTGGAATTAAATTGGTGCTCCTGAGTAAAGTGATACTGAAAAACCATGTATCCAGATGACCAAACTGAAACAAGCTGGTGACAGATGCAGCCTGCTAGGATTCCTGAACATGGGTTCTTTATCCACCTCTCCCTCTTTAGTCAGAGATTTAGGTATGTGTTAACAAAAAAGGGGGCTATCAAAGCAAGTCACTGTATCCACAATCTGAATTCATGGTGGCACGCTTCACACTGTATGCAGAGGAGTACAAAATGCATTACTACAAAATTTCCAGCTTTCCTTTCCAATATGTGAACTTCTGCAGCTAGCATAGTCTGTCCTGAAGTAATTTAGCTGTCAACAGCTTGTATACATCTTTTCTATCTTTTGATAAGGATGGACAGGAATTTCAATTCTTGCCATAATGCATAAGAAATAACTCTCGTGTCAGCGCCTCGTCGTGCAATTGTTTTCCACGTTATGTAACTTTAAATAAATATTTGTGAATTAAATAAAAAAGTACCAGGTTCCAAGAGGTTTTGGTTATGACCATAAATCTTCCTTTTTGGAATTATAATTTTTTTTTTTTTTTTTTTAGAGAAATATAATAGTAATGAAAACTTAGTAATTGTACGTGGGAAAGTGAGCCAGCAAATAAGCAATATTAAGGATAGAATTTTGAATTATAGTCTCTGTAATATGAACTAAAGCTAGCAGTTTTCTCACCTAAAATTTTTCTGAGAAAGATTTTTGTCTTGGTAGAATTACCTGGAACTGTTTTTACTGCTGTGCTATGAATATATAACTGACTTTACCAGTATTGTTTTATCTGATAGTTCCACTTAGTGGTGCTCTTGCTCTGCAGTTGCTAAGTATATTATATTTCTGAGAGTGAATCCACTATAAATCTCTTTCTCTGGAATAGCTACAAGGACAAAGAGTTCCCTGTGTACAAAGTACATTACAGTAGTTTTTTGTTGGACAGTTTTGTTTTTTCAAATGCTTGTTTAAATACAAAGTACTTCATCTTACGGTGTTATTCAAGAGAATCTTGATTGAGGTCGCCAATATTCTCGTTCTTACATTCCTTTATTGTTCGACCAGTGAGCAAAATATGCAGTGCAAATATACAAGAGAGTATCATGCAGCTGACAGTTTTGAGAAATACGCAATTAAATTGTGTGCTAGCATTTAACAAGGAGACCTGGTGCACATAAACTTTTTATGTCACTTCTTAATCTGTGCTATCTATTCTTGTTTTACTTATGTGCAATAAGAAGCCACCTCTTTCCATATTACTTTTGCTGCATTATTAATATCTGAAAAAGGAAACTACTGCAAGATATAGCCTTCGAAGGTGAAGGCAGGCCACAAAAGAAACTGTTCTTAGCAGTGCAGATAGAGACAGTTCTACAAAAGTTCCACAGGTATGCAACAGTTTATCACCTTTTTTTTCCTCTGTTCAGATATTGAACTAAATAATGTAATGATGGTAGAAAAGGACAATGTCCTCTTTAGGTATTGTGTGTTGTTGCCTTTTGGTTATCTGGCAGCTTATTGTTGTAGATTCAAATCAGGCTTTCAGTTTACTTGTTTTTGAAGAATTACTGAGATCAATGAGGTTTTTTTCTTCTCTTTAGAGAAGATAAACTCTTGAATCATTTGGGAAAATGCACTGTACTGTAAATTTGTTAATGGAAGTAATTGTAGACATAATTTAGCAAGAGAGGTAATGCATATGAAATTATTTTAACCCTTTCACAAAATAAATGAGAAGGATCCTCACAATACTCTAACTCCTGTGGAAAAACTCAGCTTGTGATAATGTATTTGATTTTTAACTTATGGACAAGAAATTTTGCAACAAGTGTCAGCTTGGTTTAAGCGGTGTGTGGGATGTTGATTTACTAGTTACTTAAACCCTGTAAAGTAGAACATTTTCAGAGACTTAAGAAATAATTACAGCTTAATTAAGATTACTTTGAGCATTTGAAAAAAGTTTAGATCTTAGGTTCAAGAGCTTTCCTGCTGTGCAAGTGAATTTCTTTTCATTAATGCAATTTTTTAGCTTAGATGGAATTACAAAGGTAAATAAATTAACAGTTCATTCCTGTTCTTCCATAATCAGCCTGCCATCTTTCTTACCTATTGCATTACGGTTATTTTGATCCGGACATCTCCAATCTCAATGTAATTGCAGAATTAAATACTTGGCATGCAGTAAAATTAGCTTTTCTCATTAATCTTTCAGTTTTATGCTAGGTTTGCTTATTGAAAGACACAAAAGGGTAACTTTTCTGCATGTGACTTTTACAGAAAATTAATTTGATCTAAAAATACTTCCTGAAATGCTTTTTTGAGAAAGTAGGCTATTATGTGCAAATACCTGATTTCTTGAAACTGTTTTTCTCTGAGGCAAAGAAATATAAACAGAACTTAACACATTTTTCTCTTTTTGTTATTATTTCGTCATTGAGGTGAGGTGATAGAAAAGATGATAGATATTCTGATTCATGTGTGACAGATCTCTGATTTGAAGATTTCTAAGTCCCACACGAAGAAGCTAAATACCGTGCTTCAGTCTAGCTAGTGGAGGAAAGCTCTCTTCTTTCTTTTGGTAGTCATAAACTAAATGGAAAGTTAGGCATACCTACATCATAGGATATTTGGCATGTCTCTTATCTAGCAGCCATGTTCAAGTTTTTGAACTTGTAATGCTTTTTTAATTGCTGCTTTTCAGCTTTTACCATAAGAATTTTTTGACCTAGAAAGAAATGCCAAAACAGATTGTTCTTTAGAGTGCTTTTGTCCTTCTTATAGTGCCTTAACTTTACCTTAAGCAAAGTTTTAATTGTTTTTGTTTTAATTGTTGTATTTCAGTAAATCTCATAGCAGCAATCAGCATCTGATCTTTTACTACAAGAGATAATTGCCAAATTATTAGCTAATGGTACAGCTATAGTTATGTTGATGCACTGTTTGGGATGAAGAAATTAATGATGGATTTAGAAGTAACATTTAACCTAATTGATTAAGGAAGTCAGAATTTATAAATATGAAAACAGATCATTTTTAGATGCAGTGTTAAAACAGCTAACTAATATCCTTGTTGAACTAACAAATCATAGTGGTCATATGCCCTTACACTGAGTAAATAAGGAGGAATTTCTTTGTTCCTGTTCTATTTGAAAATGGGAAGCTTAAACATTCTCTTAAAGAATACATATTATATAGCAGTTTCATTATTGTGCTTTATTTAGTCACATTTCTAACACTGTTTTAACTTGGAATTATATCACATTTGTGAAAACCCTTGCACATTCTGGTAATTGATTAAGCACCAATGCTTGATAAACTATGAAAGGAAAATTTGATATTGTGATTGAATCCCCTCTTTGAGGGGAAGTTGTTCCTTTCTAAAAAACCTATCTTAATCCTTTATGATTTTTTTTTAACAGGAAAACATAAACCCATTTGGATTAAAATAGAAACTGATAGAAAAATGTAGAACAGTAAAAATGAACTTGTGGAGGATAGATATGTTTAAAATGAGGGATAAATTAACAATTAAGAAAGCAAAAAACTTAAACCAGGAGCTCTTAGTGAAAATGGAACAAAGATGAAACAAGAGATGGAACAAAGAGAAACTATAAGAATGCTTGCCTGGTTTTGGGTGGTTTGTTTTTTCTTTTTTGCTGAAGTATCTTTCTGCACACTGAATTTACAATAATTACAATTTATTCCTGAATTGATCTTTTGGGAAATTAAGTTACACATTCAAGATGAGGGACTAAAGAGAACTGTGTTTTTTTTGGTTTGTTTTTTTTTAACCTAAAATTACTTCTCAGCCCACACTAATGACAGTTAGCTCTGGCTTTCCAAATTAAGGAAGTCTAGCAGAAAGATGTGACAAGAGGGCCAAGGTTAAGTTATTGTTATGTAGGTATTAAGAACTTGCTTTTCGAGGAGTTCTTGCTAACACTGCCCATTTCCAATAGCTTCAGCTCTGCAGATATATATATTTGTTGCAAGAGTTGGAAAATAGAAGCTGTCTTTATTCTGTGTTGTCAAATGCTTATTTGGATGTTGTCTGTGCAAGAATTAGAGTTTGGAGCTCTTATTACCTTCAAGGTTGGGAGGCAATGTTTTACAGACAAGTTTGCAGATTTTTAGACTGACTTATGAAATGGTAGAAACTTATCTAAAATATTTAACATCTCCCCTCAGTAACTAAAAAAAATACCCTCAGCTGGATTTCCCTTATGCATTTCCTTTCTAAGAGAAATTCTGACTTTTAACAGGGCAAATATTTTTATATTTCCTCACTAAAGGTGACAGGTTGCTGTTGTCATGTCAGGTTTTCAGGAAGGTTTAGGACCAGGAGATTTTTTGCTGCTTCTGTAAGTAGCTGTTTTCTTGTCTTACATTGGGTCACTGCTGTAAGTTCTAGGCATTTGTGCCTGTGATGTGTGCTGTATTGCATTTTGATGGAAGATCCAATCTTGTAGTGCATTAAAAAATTATTACTTGCCCCATATAGTTTTTCTGTCTGTCCATCAGAATTGTTGGGTTTTATATTAAATATGTAGTTCTTTTTCCTAGCAAAAAACAATTTAATAAAAACATAGCAAACACTTGGAGATAGTATCTACAAGGGCAGATATAACTGATACAGGTGAATGGACCATTGAAGTTCCATCAGTTTTTGAGATCTGGGCCATGCTCTGCTTTTGCCACATTGGAGTATATTTATCGTCCTCTTGCCTCTATTCTTATATAGCCTATTGGCTGAATAAAAGACAGCTCTTGCGGTGGCTGGTCTGGAGCTGTGCAGAAGTTGATTTCTGTGTTGGTAGTGGGGAAGGATGCAGGGCGACAACATGCTGAATGACTAGCTGACTGCTGTCACTTCTCTGTGGGAAAACCAAAAAAACATGCTGGGTTTTAGCTGGGCCAAACAATCTTTCAGTTGCTGGCAAGCCAAACAAATGGCTTTACAAGGGTTTCATTTAAAGTGTGTTCTTACATGGTTGCTTTCACTGTTATATATATGAGATCGATTCCCAAATTTAAAACACTAATGTTTCTTCTGTCATCTTGTGGGGTTTTTTGTACTTTATTTTGAAGGAGGAAAAGAGAGAAGGACGGTGTATACACAGAAGTGGGGATATTTTAAATGTGAAAATAAGG
>VZTQ01014538.1:151535-224012 GCA_013400755.1 Pelecanoides urinatrix
TTTTTTTTAACAGGAAAACATAAACCCATTTGGATTAAAATAGAAACTGATAGAAAAATGTAGAACAGTAAAAATGAACTTGTGGAGGATAGATATGTTTAAAATGAGGGATAAATTAACAATTAAGAAAGCAAAAAACTTAAACCAGGAGCTCTTAGTGAAAATGGAACAAAGATGAAACAAGAGATGGAACAAAGAGAAACTATAAGAATGCTTGCCTGGTTTTGGGTGGTTTGTTTTTTCTTTTTTGCTGAAGTATCTTTCTGCACACTGAATTTACAATAATTACAATTTATTCCTGAATTGATCTTTTGGGAAATTAAGTTACACATTCAAGATGAGGGACTAAAGAGAACTGTGTTTTTTTTGGTTTGTTTTTTTTTAACCTAAAATTACTTCTCAGCCCACACTAATGACAGTTAGCTCTGGCTTTCCAAATTAAGGAAGTCTAGCAGAAAGATGTGACAAGAGGGCCAAGGTTAAGTTATTGTTATGTAGGTATTAAGAACTTGCTTTTCGAGGAGTTCTTGCTAACACTGCCCATTTCCAATAGCTTCAGCTCTGCAGATATATATATTTGTTGCAAGAGTTGGAAAATAGAAGCTGTCTTTATTCTGTGTTGTCAAATGCTTATTTGGATGTTGTCTGTGCAAGAATTAGAGTTTGGAGCTCTTATTACCTTCAAGGTTGGGAGACAATGTTTTACAGACAAGTTTGCAGATTTTTAGACTGACTTATGAAATGGTAGAAACTTATCTAAAATATTTAACATCTCCCCTCAGTAACTAAAAAAAATACCCTCAGCTGGATTTCCCTTATGCATTTCCTTTCTAAGAGAAATTCTGACTTTTAACAGGGCAAATATTTTTATATTTCCTCACTAAAGGTGACAGGTTGCTGTTGTCATGTCAGGTTTTCAGGAAGGTTTAGGACCAGGAGATTTTTTGCTGCTTCTGTAAGTAGCTGTTTTCTTGTCTTACATTGGGTCACTGCTGTAAGTTCTAGGCATTTGTGCCTGTGATGTGTGCTGTATTGCATTTTGATGGAAGATCCAATCTTGTAGTGCATTAAAAAATTATTACTTGCCCCATATAGTTTTTCTGTCTGTCCATCAGAATTGTTGGGTTTTATATTAAATATGTAGTTCTTTTTCCTAGCAAAAAACAATTTAATAAAAACATAGCAAACACTTGGAGATAGTATCTACAAGGGCAGATATAACTGATACAGGTGAATGGACCATTGAAGTTCCATCAGTTTTTGAGATCTGGGCCATGCTCTGCTTTTGCCACATTGGAGTATATTTATCGTCCTCTTGCCTCTATTCTTATATAGCCTATTGGCTGAATAAAAGACAGCTCTTGCGGTGGCTGGTCTGGAGCTGTGCAGAAGTTGATTTCTGTGTTGGTAGTGGGGAAGGATGCAGGGCGACAACATGCTGAATGACTAGCTGACTGCTGTCACTTCTCTGTGGGAAAACCAAAAAAACATGCTGGGTTTTAGCTGGGCCAAACAATCTTTCAGTTGCTGGCAAGCCAAACAAATGGCTTTACAAGGGTTTCATTTAAAGTGTGTTCTTACATGGTTGCTTTCACTGTTATATATATGAGATCGATTCCCAAATTTAAAACACTAATGTTTCTTCTGTCATCTTGTGGGGTTTTTTGTACTTTATTTTGAAGGAGGAAAAGAGAGAAGGACGGTGTATACACAGAAGTGGGGATATTTTAAATGTGAAAATAAGGTATATTTTTACTGCATCTGCCTGTGAGATTCATATTCTGGGACAGGCTTCTGTGCAGTGTCCTGACTTCTGCCATCTCAAGGAACTTTGTTGTTCATTATTTCAGTAGGATATCGTGATGTGGAAGGACATAGTCCCAGAGTGTGTGTGTGTCAATATTGAGGACCATTTCCACACCAAACACCAAATTTAGAAGAGAGAGCTGTCATCGGACTCTTTCAGAGAAACCAGCTCAATCTGAATCAGCTTGTGCTTTCTAAGGTCACAGGGTTTCCTAGGGGGAAAAAAATTGCATTAGTCAAATCAAGGAAGTGTTAGGAAGTGTGAATCATGTAGTCAAATTCATGTGGAAGATGAAGATGAAGTAGGTACTGAGAATCGGCTTTTTCCCCCCTCTTTTGTCGAATATAACATTTATATACCAAGTACCAAAATGAACCCAATGCACTCCCAGGTTCTGTGATGGTACCAGTTCCTTAGAGATGGGAATACTCTTCCTATAATCACATCTTCACTAAAGTACCTACCCTTTCCTGCTACTATTATCTCAACACTTTTATGGTTCAGTAGCAACCATTAGCAATACCATATAGCTGATGTTGTTTTGCAGTATATCTGATTCAATTGCGAAGATGGAACTGGGTATCATCCTCCTTTGTGCTGGAATTTCTGTCTGCATCTCACAGCAGTACCATATATACATACAGGCATATATATACATGCATACCTGTATATATGTATATGTGTTTGTATATGTATGTACATACATATATATGCTGTTTTATATACATACATATGAATATGTGTGTGTAGATATATGTGTACACACACACATGGTGTATATTGTATAGTGTGAGAGTTAATCCGATTTCTCTTTGCAGGAGGTATGACATGATCCAGTTCTGACATTGGGTTGTCATCCTCATAGCAGTGTGTTTTTGCTTGTCTGTTTTTTGGGAATAGTAGATGGTATTAAGTGGTAGATTTTCTTCAGAATTTTAGACCCAATCACAGTAATATGATTGAAACATTAGCAATTTCTCTAATGTTGCAAAGACTTAACGATCCTAACTGCAGAGAAAATATCAAACTTTATCAAATTATGTCAGTCATAAAAAGACTTTTCCATTTTTACAATCTAGGAAATGTTGAGTAATTCAAAGGAGGCAACCTCAAATTTTCTGACATTTTAAAGTTAATGCTGCTTCTCGTAGGTGCAGCAAGGTAAAACATCAGTAGTTACGTAATGAGAATGGATGTTTAACATATATATCACTGGGACAATTGCGGGATAATGGCAGGAAGTGGAGGGGTCACAGAATGCAAATCCAATTTCCAATTCATGCTAAAGCTGTGTGAGATAATAGATTTAAAAACCACGCTTTGTTAATTTTCTATCTGGTTCTTCTAAGTTAGTCATTTATCTAACTAATTATTTTTCCTGTGTTGTCAGTTTCTAAACATCTGTACAAAGGTTAGTTGGTATTAATAAACAATTAGGACTTGGGCATCTGTTGCAGAAGAAATGTTTTCTCTGTATCAGTTTACTTTGGTTTCCTTTAGAGATAGTAAAACGTGATCAAGTATGGCTTGTGTCCTAACCAGAAGAATTGTCAGCCCGAGAGTCCAGGACTCAAAACTTATTCATTCTATATAGTTTGTTAATTTGCAGGATTTATAGCTAGCCTGTGTTTCACATTATTAAGTAGATTGATCGGTTTGTACTTCAGTTGCTCATTTTGCTAGGTAGTACATTTCACATTGTCACTGGGCCCGTTTGCCATCTGAAAGTAAATTGATATGTATTGATTAGATACTAGTTCTTGATCGCTGACCTGTTCCTTTCATGCAGTTCAAAGCAGTTAAGAGTCTCTTAGCATTCTGGGTTTTTTTTTTTTTTGGTTGGTTGGTTTGGTTTTTTTCAGGGGATTAGTTGATCAGTGAGCTGGCAGTAGTAGCTTTTAGCTTTCAGTTTCCATAGTTTTGGATATAGACCACAATGTAAGCTAGTTAGTTTGTATCTGACCAGAACAATTTGAAGACTGTAAAACTGGTGAAAACTGAAGTGGGAAAGGTCAGTCATGTACTCTTTTCACTATTTTTGAGAAGGCATGTCATGGTTTTAATAGCTTCAGGTACAACAGGACAGTTGCTACCTTTTATTAAGTGCACATTGTATTACCGAAGCTGACTTATGGTTGACCTGATGTTTGTAACAGTGTAAACAAAATACCAGTATGAAGATTTCTATATTAGCCCTATGGATAGTAATCTTCACTATTAATAGCATCATAATTTACATGGAACTTAATTCTGATTGTCTCTTATCTTCCTACAAGTGCAGCTTGTTTGGCTTTTTTATCAGGTAGAAAAATGAGGAAAAATTACCCTGTATTTATGTATTATTTCTAATGCATTTTCTCAAATAGGACTAGGGAATATAGCATGTTTTCTTATTCTTCATTCCTACATCTTTTTAAAATCAATCTTTTATATCTGGTCTGAGGTTTTGCTGTTTTACAGGGAAAATGCAAAGCATATTTTTGGCCTAGTGTTTACAAAAAATTAATAAAATACCCACTTGTCATTGCAGTAGAAAAGATGGCATTATGTATTTCAATGTAAATAGTTTGTGCAAAAAAAATCCACAAGGCACACGCATATGCACACACAGGTATGTATATATGTATATACTTATCTGTATATAACATGTTTACTTTCCAGGTTTAGTATTGTACTCGTTTCCAGTATCACTCATTATTTCTTCTCCTCACTCTTACTGAAATTTCCAGGGTATTGTGTATTTTTAATTTAATGAAGAAACTTAACTTTTGGTTTAGATTTTGTTTTTTAAATGCATAGAAGACAATTTTTGGGATTACTCAGATTATATTATTAAGGATCTAATGTGCTTTAAAGTTTATAGCTGGGAATAATAGCTGTATATAGGTAAGAAATTGATTGCCTTCACAACTGTGTTAATTTTACATTTAGTTTGTTCTGTGAACTACTCTGGTTTCAAATCTGCATTATGATGTGATAGGGGTGTGAGGCTTACGTGCCTGTAGATTAAATTTAAAACAATGAAAATATATTTTGGTCTCAAGGATAAAACCTCTAGCTTCTCTCGTGAATATCAAACTAATTTAGACACCAACTGGAGGAACTGTTCAGAGATTTGCTGGATGCCTTTCCTCTGTTAGCTACTGTTCCCTAAGAAGCAAGTTAATGAGTGTTATGGGAAGGAGGCAGAACTCTACATATTCTAGGGAAAAAGGACTTCTAAAGCTAGGACATTGAATAACTAAACTATCCAGTCAATTGTGTTCTAATGCAAATGAACATATAGGTTTGTATTTTTTGGGCAATCAGATACTGGGACAAATTGTCAGTTAATTCAATATTATGAAAAGAAGCTATATAGTATGTTTTGGTTAAATTTATTAGAGTTTTCTAGTTGGCTCTCTTGCTTTTCAGCAAGATGATCCAATGTAAAAACAAAAACCTCTTCAAATATTGAGAGTTACGCTCCATTAAAAAATTTTTCAAGTGTGGAGTTTACAGTAGACTAGAGAAATGCTTTCAAAATTTTAGCTATTATGAACAAATGCAAAAAGAAAGAATGTGCAATGGTTTGTGTAAAGGTAAGAGAAAGGGTGAACTATAAAAACATACACAAATGAAAATGTATTTTCAAATGAGAGAGAAGGGGATATCTAATTCTGCTCAGTATTAAAAAGAATTAAAGTTTGTTTCCCAGTTGCTTTTGAAAAGCTATATAAATTTTGAACAGTATATTAACTGTAAATTAGGAAATTAGAGTTGCATAGGCAAGTAAGAAGTATCTATACAAAGCATTGGAAATAGTTTTAAAGTTTACATTACCAGGAATTACCACATTCAAAATTTATAGCTGTTAACTTAGAATTTCGAAAGGTTTATGGTGAAGTTGGTTGATGACTCAACAGATATATGCATTTCTGAAAAGAAAAAGCCTCTTTATTAATAACATTTTTATAATTAGGCTTCTAACTAAAAATCTTATTTTCAAGGTATTAATAGAGGGTAATTGTGAAAAAAGATATTGTTAGATTTTTGACAGAATACTTAAGTAATCAATAGGTTCAATTTCAAAGGAAGAAAACTCCCAGTCACAGTGGAGCTTATTTTCATTAATCCCCTTGACCCAGGCAGGTTTGGTTTCATGTTTAATTCAAAAATCTCATCCCTACTCCCCACCCCCTTGTCATGTTAATAACTTTTGTGCCATTGGCTCAGTTTTTCTGTCTGCTGAAATGCACTCTCTCGATTCCCTATAGAATCTAAATCAGCATTTTTCTCATTTCTTCTTTTTGAAACGTTTCATCTTGTATTTTCATAGATCTGCTCCTATCACAATTTTTCTTCTCTTAGGGAAAACCAGCAAAAGGTGAGTGGCTGTTCTTGCAAAGAGTTTTAATAGTTGATGGGGATATGTATCTTTTCCCGTTAATCATAAGCCATCTGTGGAACAAGCTTCCTGTTTTTCTCTGCTTCCAACTCCACTTATTTTTCAAATCTAGTATGAAAACATGTCTTATCTCTCTTATGTATTCCGAAAATCACAAAATTGAATTTATTCCATGTCAGTGATGAACGCCCACCTAGTTAGATGCTTGACCAATCAGATAAATAGTGTGCAATTTCCTGATGCTCACCAATTTAAATAAGTAATTTACATACATAAATATTTTTTCTGAAGTGCAGACATTGTGTGTTACAGGAATCTCACTTTGCCACTGAGATGGACAAGATTACTGTAAGTATATTGGATTTATTGGAATCAGAATCTAAATTCTGATTCTTCAGAAGCTGTAAATATGACTTACAAGAAAGAATATTTGAAATGCAATTTTGAGTGTTTCAATTAAATTTTTCCACATAGTTGTATCCCCAGGTAATTTTTCAGCTCAGAGTTTAAGTGCTTTTTTGAATAACCCTGAAGACTGGGAAAGTAGTGCTGGATTATGTTAGCAAGAGCTCAGTACTGTGTGAACCCATCTGTGTGGCGTCTGCTCTGGAGCTTGTTAGTGTATGGATGTTTGGAAGCACAGACAGATCAGAAGTGCAGTTTTCTATAATCTAAATAGGCATGTCTTAAATTAATCCTTTTTCTTCACAGCTGTGAGTTGAATAAGAAACAGTAGTACAATTACATAAGTTTCAATGAGTGTCTGGCTTTATCATTGTTCATTGAAAAATGTAAAGACAGAAAGTATTCCTGGAAGTATTTGTGTTATGTGTGTGTATTACAACAAAAGTATTTGTTCCTTCAGAGAATCTGTATTTCAAGTTTTTATTGTCAGTTCATTTTTATCATGCTTCTCCAGTTCATAGATCTTTTTTAGAGAATTTTCTTAGAATTTGCTCCTAGAAAAATACTAAAGTTTGCATGCATTAAAGATTTTAGAGCATTTATGTACTGGAATTCCACCTGCATAAATACATACATGTACACTGCAGCCAAATTTCTCTTAGAAAATTGGTATCATCTTGTAGAGAAGAAGAAACCACTGCACAGTGAAGTGCAGATACTAAGTTTAAATTTTTAGTTAGTTAACAAACATCTGGAGGTAAAGCCAAAACCTAACTCTGTTCATGAGAATGTTTATCATGTTATGTCATTTTTGTGATGAATACTTTGCAAGTGTCAGGGAAGATCCTCTGAAATTTTTAGAAGTACTTTTAAGAATAATTTAATATGTTGGGTTGATAACCCGTATAAATACTTCTTTGTCTTGCCTTTATTTTCCTATCAGACTTCCAACTTGCATTCCAGTTTCTTTTGTATTCTGTTACATGGTCTTTTTATTTTCCTTGTAAAAAATATTGTGGTTTCATGAAGATCATTAAAATACTTTCTTTGCTTAAATTCTACAATGTAGACTTTGAGATCAGGAAAAGTGCTAAACGTTTTTGGCAAACTTCTCGGAGAGAAAAATATAGGCAGTAAACACAGGGGGGAAAAAATAGTTAAGAAGGTCTTAGAAAGTTATCATCAGAATGGGAAGCTCAGTTGTTCAGTGAAGAACCCAACTGAAAGGTGGTACACTGTCATGCCCTGTATCTCAGATGATCATCTGTAGACTATACAGTGTGTAAACCAAAATTGTATCCAAAATAGCTGTTAGTTCTAGAGTATGCATACTGGAATAATTTGGCATGAAATCTCTTTGGTGTATTTTTAATGAAATATAATTATTTTGTAAACTAGAACTTGTATTGTTAATGAATTGAAATGGTCACAGAAATAAGTTCAAGTGTTTGTATAATTGTTGATAGGTGAGTTTATTTCTGAAACAGCTTGCAAATGGGAGGTAATTTAGAAATGCGAATTTAAAACCAACTGAATAATTGCTATATGGGACTTGTTCCCATTCTTTCAAAGGAAGAGTATGTTTGAGGCTTTCTTGCTCAAAGTAAAACCAAAAAGGTAGCATTTAAAAGAAAAGTTTCTACTGCTTCTAATTTTGTCCTCTCCTCATCCCCCAGTTCATGAGAGACATGGGAACATTGAGGAGGGTTTACTAAAGGGCCACCAAGGTGATCAGAGGGTTGGGGAACTTGACGTATGTAGAAATGTTGATGTAGCTGGGTTTGTTGAATCTGATGTTGGTGAAGGAAAGGCTGTGGATGTGGTGTACCTGGACTTCAGTAAAGCCTTTGACACTGTCTCCCATGGCATTCTCCTAGAGAAGCTGGTGGCTCACAGCCTAGACAGATACACTCTTTGCTGGATAAAAAACTGGCTGGATGGCCGAGCCCAGAGAGTTGTGGTCAATGGAGTCAAATCCAGTTGCCAGCCAGTCACGAGCGGTGTTCCCCAGGGCTCAGTTTTGGGGCCAGTGTTGTTCAATATCTTTATCAATGATCTGGATGAGGGGATCGAGTGCTCCCTCAGTGAGTTTGCAGACGACACCAAGCTGGGCGGGAGCGTTGATCTGCTGGAGGGCAGGAAGGCTCTGCAGAGGGACCTGGACAGGCGGGATCGATGGGCCGAGGCCAATTGTATGAGGTTCAACAAGGCCAAGTGCTGGGTCCTGCNTGATGATCTTAGAGGTCTTTTCCAACCTTAGTGATTCTATGAAGAGGGAATTTGAGGAGGGGAATTGAATCACAGTCTAACTTAAAGGTGGCTGTAGAGAAGATATAGGTAGCTGTCTTCATGAGGGTGCACAGGGACAGGGCAAAAGGCAACAGGCTCAGGTTGCTTCAGGGAAAATTGTGTCTGGATAAAAGAAAACGATTCTTTACCATAAGAACAGTAAAACACTGGAATAAGTTGCCCAGAGAAGGGATGAAAGACTCTGCTTGACAGGACCATGAGTAACCTAATATAAGGCTCTGTTTTCAGCAGAAGATTGGACCAGATGGTCTCCAGAGGTCCTTTCCAACCTAAATTTTTCCGTGATTCTGTGAATCTCTCTCTCTCTGATATTCAAGCAAATATGGAGAAATGGAGTAGGCAGGCCGTGGTACTGCTCGTAATTTGTGGAGAATAATAGTCCTGGCTCCTCTAATCTGATCCATTCCTCAGAGCGAAGCAACTGCGCTGTAGTAAGAAGGAAACGGGATGGGAGGGCAGTTCAGGAGAAGGTGGTGCCTGAGCTTTTCAGAGGAGAAACATGACAGACAGCTGGAATGGACGGGAAAGTACTGTGTAAAT
This sequence comes from Pelecanoides urinatrix, assembly GCA_013400755.1. Classification (NCBI taxonomy): domain Eukaryota; kingdom Metazoa; phylum Chordata; class Aves; order Procellariiformes; family Procellariidae; genus Pelecanoides; species Pelecanoides urinatrix. The sequence goes on from VZTQ01014538.1 coordinate 160,985, forward strand.
TTGAGCGTAAGCATCAAGAAGGGTAGCTGAACAGTTGAAGAAACCTAGGACAAAAAGGGGTAAGTAAGGAGTGAAAAGGCGGTAGCATATGGGTTTGAATATACGCTTGGTATACGAAATAGTTTAAGTATCGAGCATATTCACCATGCATAGTAAGGTTTGAATGGCAGAAGAACTGACGATGCAGGAAGCATTATATGCCTCTCAGTGCAGAAGGTAGTGTAGTGTGGATAGTCTTGGGTAGTCTTCTCTGGTAGTGTGAATAGCCCTCAGTTATTGAAAGCAAGAGAACTCTCTGAAAGTAATGGAGGAGGAAGGGTACACCAGGAGAGTCTTGAATGTTTTGTAATTTGAATCACCTGAAGAGGCTGGTGTCTCACCACTGGTGTCTTAAATGCTTGAGAGAAGAAGAGAAGGAAAAAAAAAATGTAAGTGGGTTGTTTGGAGCAGGTGTTAACACAGTTATTTGATCATAAAATGGGCCATATAAATTCAGAGAGATGAAAGACAATAAGCTTTCTCCAAGTTGAACAAATTTCTTTGTTATTTTTCGTTGTTTCAGGGAAGTTGGATTAACTAAGTAGATGGATATTTCATTTGCCTTGGGAATCCATCAGAACATACTTGACATTGTGGTTGCTTTTCTTTTTCAATATCATCATTCTCCCCAAAGAGGAAAGTTACTTCTGTCCTTAGATTGTTCTGGATCATTCCATTAGCTGACTATTGCAACTGTTAACAAAATTTCTGTCTTAAGATGTTTTCTTCACTTTAGTCGATAAATGAAATTGCGAGCATCTCTGAAACGTCACTGCCATGTCTTGTGTGATGTGTACAGTATGTCAGGTTACACTTTGCAATATGATCTGGAAGTTGTCAGAAAACCTGAATGTATACTTCAGTGTGACATCAGTTCGTTCAGATCAGTTATTACTGCTGCCAATACCTGTTTTTATATAGTGCTTAGATATCTGTAGAAGACAACCACTTTATAGAGAAGGGTTAATACCTTTATCCCTGTTTTAAGATGGGGAACATTAGTGTAGAGAAGAGAAGTTCCTTGCCCATAGTCACTCACAGAATCAGTGGCAGAGCTAGGGTTAGAATCTGCATCTTCGTTAGGCAATTATTTAGTGATGGATTCTTAAAAGTAGTCTGGTATTGGGAGAAGAGACTATATTTTGCATTAAATATGACTAATTTTTTTTTTTAATATGAACATTGTATAACCTATGAAAACATTTTGTCTCAGTATGTGGAATTGTCTCTATCCAGATTTTTATTATCCCTACTAAAAAAAATAGATTCCTTTCTGCCATTGTCTGTTTAGCCAGCTGTAAGCCCTATGGGACAGGTTGCATGGTATGCTAATTAATGATCTAGGCTGTGGGTGATTAGCCAAGTATGTAATGAGGTCTGTAGCTTCCAGTGTATTATAGAAATGCCATTGGTCAATATAACCACACAGTCTGTAGTGTCTTCTGCAAAGTAAATTCAGAGTAGTGGAGAAAAGTGGTGTAGCCCCTGAAGAGCTGCTGCAGCGCAAGGCAGCTGTGCTTATTTTCAGAGGGTGCTTAAATTTAATCTGAGGATTTGGAGGTTTCATGGTTTTTTTTCCTTTATCTTTCTTACTGTGATTATGAGCATCTCCCTACCCCCATTTTTGTTGCAGAAAAAAATACAAAAGACATGCTTAAAAAAGTTTCTTTTGTATCCCAGCATCCAAGGGCAGGAGGCAGAATAGCTTGATAAATTCTGACAAACAGCATGCTGTTTTATAAAATGTTACTAGATCAAGCTGTCAAATGTCAAAGACTGTATATGCTACTTTCGTAGCTGAATATAAAATTTTTTTATATAAAATCAGCACTGGTTAAATACTTTCCTTTTTAGAGAATGCTGAAAATACATAATATGTTTGACTTTCATTTCACATTTTTAATGCAGTAATTCTGCTATAGGAGTGGGGTTTTTTCATACTGTGTCCCAAACTGTCATCAGCATCACTGCTTTGAGGATATATAAATTCAGATTGTAGGGCAGAGCTGGTTTGTAATTTTTTTTTTTCTCATGAGTGAGTTTTTTCTAGAGCAATAACATGAGGTAATTCATTTGCTTATTATTACTACTCTGTTAAAATTTCTGTAAATATCTCTTTCTAATTTATAGGTAGTAGCTCAATTCCAAATTTCTTTCGCATCATGAAGCGACAGTTTACTGAAACAGAGTGGGGTGTAATCAAGTCTATGAGTAATGAATGGATGCAGCTGGATATGTTTCATCGCCACTGGGTAATACTTTTTTTTCCTATTTAAAGACTGCAATGCTATAACCTGCACATTCTCTTTTGATATATTTTGTTATTATTTTCTTTAAAAAGTATACAGTCTTACCATATAGTTACACGTTCATGTGGAGATAATATTTTAATGGTTTTTCTATTTTAGTGATTTTTTTTTTTTTAATGTCAGAATAACATTAAGAACCATAGTACAGCTGACATTTCTGGAAGGATTTATGACTAGTTTTAAACACATACCCAGAACAAGGTAAAGGGTTCATATCTCTATGTGCCACTTGATAATTCATTATAGTGATAGTTCATAATAATGCAACAAGTTAGACTAGGTATTAACAACACTGATAACTTTTTCTCTTGATAATTGCATCAGTCTACCCTCACATTTACAGTAGTACAAGTCTTAAATTTATCTGCTCGGAAGTAATGTTTATAGAGTAGTTTGAAAATGGTCAGTATGAATAAAATACTTTTATTCTGTGTTTTAGGCCTTAAAGGAAAGCTTCTTAAAGGCTATTGGAGTTGGGATTGGCTTTAACTTGCAAAGAATTGAATTTCATGTGTCTCCATTGCAACTGGAAATAGGGAAGGTATATAAGGAGACAAAAATGCTTCTGGATGGAGATAAAGAAGAAGAGTGGATGTTTGAGGTAAGAAATATTCAAATTTATTTTTTCAGTATTGATAAACAGTCTCAACATCCTATGGTTGCATTGCATATTTGATTTTTTTAATTGCAGCTTCACACCTTTATTCTGTATAACCACATTGAACATATATCAATCAAAACTTAGGATATAATTCCGCAGCATTTTAAAGTATTTTTGATGATCACAAAAGCATGCCAGAGATACATTCATTATAATGGCCTTTTATTTTTTCTGTTCCTGGAGTTTATTTCTTGCACTCTATGAAATTCAGTCTATGGCATGCAAGAAGTTCACTGAAGCATATTCAGACCTGACTTCTGAACAGTGTCTAAGATTTTAAAGTTCTTCATCAGTTGATCTAGAATGACACTAACCCCATTAGTTAGTGTTTATGTTAAATGTTTGAAATGGAGGAGGTGTCTTCAGCTCCTTTGGGTTTCCTACTTCTTGTCCATATAAGCTGGTATAAACACGTGCTTTTGTGGGTTTGGAGTTACAGTGTGCTGATTGGCTGCTGTCTGGGAATGGAGAGAGGCAAAAAACTTGCTATTGCTTAATTGGAACATTTAGTTTGGGCTCAATCTTCTATCTGAGTGTTGGGGTTTGGGGTTTTGTTTGATTTTCCTTGAAAGTTATTGAGACTTATCACTAAAACATCTATCCTGTTAGATTTGGTAGAAAATGATCAATAGCATCTAATGTAGTTTAAAGAGTGTAGAGAGAAAGAACTGATAGGGACGTGGTTTAGTGATGGACTTGGTAGTGTTAAGTTAATGGTTGGACTTGATGATCTTAAGGGTCTTTTCCAATCTAAATGATTCTATGATTCTGTACAATGATCTCAAATTATTTAATTACCCTAAGAAACCAAGCTTTAAAAAAAGTTAAACAAATCACAATACCATTTCTCTACACCCCAGAGGCACATTCATTCAACTACTTAAAACAAAGGAAGAAATACAAAAGACATTGTGACTTTAAAATTGTCTGTAAAGGGCACCTTGTTCCAGTCTGCTGTACATTTGTGCAGCTGGTATATAGCTGACTAGCAATTCAAAGAATACATACTTCGCAATTTCATGAAATAGTCAAGCGCACTTTTCAATAAGAGTACTCAGTTTCCAATACGTGTTTACATTTTGAAAATATCTACATTGTTGGAGACAACTATTCCAGTAGAGCTTGTCTAAATGACAAATTTCTGCTGTATGCTTCTTTTGTATAGTATACAAACTGTGTATGGTACGCATGTAGTAAAAAAGAATGAATGTACCAGTAACATGTAACTTGTAGCATAAGTTGACCTCTTAGTTCATTCCTTTCAGTATTTCTAGCCACATTTGATTTTCTGTTATTTTAAAAGTCTACCCATACTAGCTCTCTTACTGATACTGCCATACTCTCTAGGAATTGAGTATGTCATGAAATTCACTAGTTGGAAATATAGACTGGCAAAAGAAAATCTTAAGAAAGACTGTGACACATCTTGTAATAGAATGCTTTCTATAATAATGCTAACAGTATACAATTGTCAAGGAAGCATCTACCTTTTTCAGTTGACTTCTGGAACTCCTAATTTTGGTCTGTGCCTGTGGTTGATTGACTAAAATAGCCTGAAGATGATAATGTAGGTAGCTCCCTGTATTACTTAAATGCTTTATAATTATTTGATTTTTCCTTATTACTTAGTAATTACTGCTAGAAGCTTAATTTAATTTTTGTTTGAGGAATGTCTCCTCTTCCATACTTGTCCTCCTGCTTCCCAAGAGCACGGCCTTATAACAAGGCAGACTGTAGTGTTTTAAAGAAAGGATTTATTATCAAGTTTCGTTTAAATACAAGCTCAATTGGGATATAATTTCATTTAAATAGCAATATTTATTAAAATGAAATTGGAAAAAAATAATTAGTTTTCTAGTTACCAATCCCCAGCCTGAAATTAAGCATCACTTTACTTTTTTGTCTTGTCCCAAGTTTCTTTTAATTTTGTGCCCGTTTTCTTACTTACAGAAGTCTCCTTTTTTGTTTCATTATTTGCGCTTGAGCCAAATTCTTGAAACAACTTGTTAACCGAAAACACTAACTTTGAGAAATCTAGAAGAGTCACCCAAGAGAATTCATTAAGAATCACCTCTAAGGCTACATATTACTGGTATATAGTATAGAACTTGTGTTCCCTGTTGTGCTGAGCTTGCTTGAGTGAACTTTTTCTATCAAATAAAAAAATACAATGACCTCACTTTTACTTTTCAGATTTGCCTATATCTTTATGACAGGAGATGATCAAAGAGAGCAAGGCTGTTTAAAATCCAATTATCACATATTTCGGATTATCTTATTTCAGTTTTAAGTAGAATCTAATTTACCAAAAACATAAGAGAGAAATAAAGAGGATTTTACCCGTTTAAATTACACAAAATATTCTGACATCTCCTTCAGAAAGTAATGTGAAAAAGCAACTTAAAAGCATAAAGACTACAAAAAAAATCTACCACCTTATACTTGTCATGACTAAATGTCAAGAGAAGTACTAGTGAATCAGAGTAAATCAAAGTTGACACTGTTCACAACAAGAGCAAAGCCTGTTCATATTGGAGATAGAATCTTCTGTGAACATTAAAAAAAATAATAATTTTCTGTTGTTTTATTGTAAATACCAAATTAACTACCTTGTTGTGTAGTTGGCTGCTTGCAGTCCCTTTACCAAGGGTTTAGCTTTGTTCAAAGCGTCTTTCCCCTCCTCCACTCCTCATATTTTTGAGCTTGGATAGAAGGCAGTAGCTTAGAAACAGTCTTCCTGTTTGATCTTGATGGATCAGTTTAGCTTTAGGCACTTGTTTTCATATAGTACTCTAGAGGTGGCTACTCAGATTCTCTCCAACTGTTTTGGAAGGAGTGAGAGAAAAAATACAGTAAAATTTCATTTAAAAACATAAATTTAATTTTAAGATATGTCTGCTATGTGTGTTAAATATGCTTTATTCACATAGGCAGTGCACACTTTCCTTATTTTAAAAAGGTGAATTTGTTTAGTAATAATTAAAAGTTTACTAGCCCAGTGAAGTGTGATACAGTATTTGTGTCAGGGTGTTAATTTAGGATGCAGTCATTTTTCTGGTGATGATGATTATTTTTATTATGGATAATTCTATATGCTCCATTTACTTCATTTGAAGAAAATAAACTTACAGAATGAAGCACTAGTTAATTTCAATAAAAGTGAAAAGTTGATCGATAACAATTATGACAAGTTTTATAATTTAAAGAGATAAATAGAAATTTATAATGCATATCTCTGTAGCAGATCTGATATGTGGGAAAAAATCCTAAGTACTGATTTGCAAAATATTAAGTGTATTCATGACTCTTTCCTTATTGGTCCCAGTTTTGTACAGTTCATCAGGAAGAAGGGCTAGACAGCACTTACTGGAACCTATATTAAAGAAGAATCTTAAATGAGACGTAAGACAGTTCTGTTCTGTTCCTACCTCAATTTTGGATAAAACCAGTTTGTAAAGGAAGCACCCAATTTATCCTAAACCTCACTCGGGGATTAAGAATCACCTGGCATCACTGCTGCTACACAAATAATTGTTTGCATTTTTTCACAACAAATATTTGGTTGGTTTGTCTATATGCAAATACATTACTTCCAGAATATGAATTTCAAACTGAGATTACCTGGGTCAATTTGAAACATATGTAGTAATTGTTGTTGGTATGCAACTGTAATGGAGTCTTTCACCTTCAGTAAGAGAAGTTAATCCTGTTATATTGTAAGGAATAAATACAAATGAAAACTTTTACTTCTAAGACTAGCTAATCCAACTGGATTCAACAGCAATCAGTTCTGCTGGCTGGGAAGGAGTGATTTCCTCAGAAGATGTCTGTTGTTGAGTGAATCTAGAGTGATTTGAATCCCAGACACATCGTTCTGCCGAGCCTTTGAAATGAGGTCATTATAAGCCTCTGTATGCCTGTGGCTTGAACAGGTCTAGTAACACTTTGGTTGTGCGCAGAGAAAAATAAATTTTGATCCATTATATGTTTTCTGGTTTATAGAGAGGAATCTTAACAAAACAAACTCTTTACTTCAAAGGAATTCTGTACGATTGTCCTCTTTCTCTTTTTGTTTAATCATCTATTTCCATTTAAGAAGTTGGATTTATTTTATAAGCTGGTATAGCAGTATCTCCAAATGAATAGGGAAGCAGGCTGATTCACTGTTTTTTATGGTTTCAGTATTTTTCATTAACACCGTACCTTAAGGTTTTTGCTGGCTGCTAGTAGGGGCCAGGAAAGATCTTCTTCTCTTCTGTATTTGGTTTGGATTTATATTTCTCTGAAGCAGCAGAGATAAGATGAAGGGCATAGTTTGTTATGTTTTATTGTAAGATGCTGAAAACTGTTTTGTGACCATGGAGGATACATGAAGTAAATGAGGTGGAACCTTCTGAATTCGTTGTCCATTGGGCAGGGTCTCTGCAGGGGAATGGTCCCCGTTATTTAAAGTTGTTAAATTCAGCTTTGAGCTGACAAATAATTATGTTATTAACAATATGTAAAAGACTTTATCTATAGTATGTTCTCGGTTGCACAAACAAGAAGTAATACATACATTTACTTCACAAAAATAAATTTCCGTGCGTTTAGCTTAAAGCTGTAACACAGTTGTTTGCAAACTTATGACTACAGATGTAGACCACTGGTGAATGTCCTGTACTGTGTCCCCTTTTCGGATCAGTCTTTAACCTCTTGGACATGCAAAAAAAGAAACAAGTGGGGAAAATAAAGTGATTAAAAACTGGATGTAGTCATTTTTCCATCTAGACAAACACAAAATACTGCCACTGCAGAACTATATAGATTGTTTAACAGCACTTGATCAAACATCTAATTTTTATAGTTTATTTTATTTTTGAGGAATTTGTTCTAATGTGCATGATGTGTACAAATGGTTAGATTTCATCAAACCTGAGGTAGCATTCTTTATGCTTGACTTATTTTCAGTCTTGTATGCTAGTAAAAGAATGGAAGACTTAGTAAAATATGTCATAGTAAATGCACCTATAGCTCTTGCAGTTGTGGGAAATACCGCTTACACTGCAGATTTGTTAGTCTTTGTCCTGTGCATTAAATATTTCTCCTAATGTAGAAAGAATTGATATAGTAATTTTCTTACTAGTGCTTTGCAGAAAGGTAAAACAACATGAGTTTGACATTTTGTTTTGAAGTAGGTGAGGGACACACAGTTCACTGCTAAATCTATCAAATAGGCACAGTTTTGGTGCTGAAGAGATCAAAGTAAAAACACAGTTCTACTCCCACACCAGCATCTATCTGCCAAGACACCCACAACTTTGCCAGTAAAGTCCCCTAACCTTGTAGTTGTACTGCTGCTACACATGACTAGAGCAGCTGCTGTGTTGGCTGAGCTGAGTTGAATAGATCTGAGCTGAACATCTTGGCACTTTTTTATATATAGGGCTGTTTGGGAATCACAGAAATGGTATCCTTGCAACTGAAATCTTTGAAAATCCTATATAGTAGATGAGCTGTAGAGAAGCCTAATGCAGACTGACAGCATTGTTTTAAAAGGCATTTTGCTTAGATTAAAAGGGGGGGAAAAAAAAGGTAACCAACAACCTGTTAGAGGAAATAGAAGGACGTTATGATGCTTTCTTTATATTATAATATCGTGCAGTCAGAGTATTTCCCAAGGAAGTAGAAATTGGAGGTTGTCATACCTCCCAGGAGAATGTCTAGACCACTAGCAGATTTTCAGATTAATGGTGATATCTAATTATTCATATTTCTAGGTGAAATTCTTGTTATTCTTTATTTCCATTTTAGAAAGTTTGTGCCGAAATTATGTGAAAATTTTTGGATAAAGAAGCAAGAAAAATAGGGAATAGTGTGTATACATATATCTATATATATATATATATAAAAGAAAAAAAGCCAACAGGATTATGACTTGGCTATAGAATAAATATTATTCAGAAATAGTATGTAAAAGTGATTTTTTTCTGAAATTGTTTAGATGAATTCTTAGACTTTCTAGAAGAAAACACTTTTAAACAAAACTATTAAATAGATAAACTATATTACTAAATATATAGTTATATATCTAAAAATGTTTTTTGAGGAAAATTGATTTGTATTTGCGCAGAGTAGTGCTCACACTGCTGTGTCAGAAATTTGAAGTTGTGATCTTACATGCTGTTTGAAGCCAAGAGTGAGAGAGTCATTAGTTTAAGTTTACACTTACATTGTTGTTTTTCAGCATACCTCCCAGAAGTTCACAGTTCATCTCATTGGAAAACATAGCTACGATGGGTTATATGGCTTGTGACTTAGAAGGGATTGGTAAAGGACTGCTAAGGTCACAAAATTGAATATAAATATCTACAAATGGGTGAGGTGATGGTAACCTATTGTAACCAGCTCAGCCCTGCTAACTTGTTAATATGTCTGCATCCTTGAGCTCTCCAACAAAGGACTATTGCTTTTTGAATGTTATTATTTTAAAGTATTTTAAATTATGTTCTGCTATTTTTCTGAACCATATTCTAACCATTTATATAGTCTTTGCTGGAAACAGAGTAAAGAAAATGCATTTACGTTGCCATTTTTCATCTTTACTAGGAAACCCGGTTAGATGACCATCATCATGTTGCAGTGGCTCTTGGGAAACAGGAGGGACTTGGACAGAAGCATTCTGATGTAAGAAATCATGAAACATTTTCAGGTCTTGGAAACTAATCTCTTGAACATTAACATAGTCTGATGCTGTAGCTAGAAGTCTGTTATCTCAGATGTAGGGCCGAGGAGAAAACTTATCTTAAGCACAGTATTAACCAGATTGTTACTGAACTGTTACCTCTAGTTCTGTTGTGCCTATTTCAGCAAAGGTCTGGGAAGGAGAAATTGTTTCAGAGGACAGCAACAGATAATGTCAAATCTGGAATGTATGTGTTACAGTGTTCAGTTTGTTCATTCAAGAGGAGATTAAGTGTCAGTCTGCTAGTACTCGTGGGAAAGATGGTTTTCACAGAGGGAAATGGAGGCAGTGAACCAATCTGGACTGCTAAACTAGTACGGCACCTCACCAAGATGATTTTAATGGGGGACTGTCAGTGCATGTATCCCAGAGCAGATCCATCTCTCAGACACCATTACGACAAGATAACCCTTGAGACAAGCAACAACAACCAACAGAACAGCAGTGTTAGTCTTCATTCTGTGTGGTCTCTTTATTGAGAAGAAGCAACAAAGCTACTTAAAAGCTTTTCAGGATTTTCTGTGTGATTTAACAAAGACCTGGGTCTTGAAAATAGCAATAAAAGTCAAATTTGAGGCAGACTGGCAAGTTGTAACCAAAATAGCCAGAGAGTCAGCAAAGGAAAGTGTGACAAATTGCCAGGTTTGTCTGTGGTGTTTTAGTTGCTCACAAGAAAATTGGTTAGTTGTTTTCTGTTATTTAGATACAAAGGTTCTCCCAGGAACTAGAAAAAAAAAATTAGTATATGAATGGATGAAAGGATGAAAGTGGTCATGCACACATCTATCATAGTCATGAAATCTTGAGTCTGTGATCATGGATAACAGAAAGAGGCAGACCTTTTAACTAGTATTGGTTAGATTAAAAAAAGACATATAAACTACCTTTGAGGATTTACTGTGGTAAATCAGTCCTCAAATATTCTTTAAGAAAACATGTGTGTTCTGTTTAACAGGACATACTTAAGTTCCCAGTGGGGCTGCATATCATCCTTCCTACAGGAATACTGATAAATGTCAGTCTGAGGTGAAAAGAAGGTGGCCATTATTTCTAAAGATAATTACCTAAGTATTCTACAAAAATCCAGGATTTTTAAGTATTGACTTTCACCATCAGTGTCACACATCTTAAAATTATCATAGAAAGAATAGGCATGGTATCAAGAGTTATGATGAAAAGTCTTTGAATCAAGAAAGTCTCAAAGGCATACTTGTCCACTGACTAAATTTGTGATACCCTAAATTTCATTAGCTCAATTCACTGAAAAAAGGTAATTTTAAATAGGACAAGTGAGCATTCTGTGACTCCCCAATATGGAAATGAAGTGAAAATTTCTGTACTATTGAATTGTGCCTTTTCAGGACCCCTTCTAACAGGAATGTGGAGGAAATGAAAGCAGCCTTCTCTTTCTAACAGAACTGTAAAAAAGGAGTCTATGTATTGCTACATGTGTTGAGAGGAAAAGGTGTTCTTCATCTTAATTTAAAAAAATTGAGTGTGTAGACATTATGCTATTTCTTCAGGATGTCAGTGCACGTCTGTTCCTCTCTGCTATCACAGGAGTGTTTCATTGTGTCCTGTTTGCAGAACATGTACTTTCAGTGAGCTTTCTTTCCACCCTGATAGTGAGTACCTACAATTCACAGGAGAGACCAACTGTTACTTTAAAGTGCTATAATTTAAATTCTCCAGTGTCAAGGATCTTAACAAAATGTCCACTAGTGGTTCCTATATACTTGAAGAGAACCAGAACATTTATCTGCACTCCAAATCTTCCAAACTCTCTCCAGGAACTTGACACGCTGGGGTGCCTCTCTAAAGCGCCTGTACGCTACTGCACACAGTATGGGGAATAAACATGGTGAGTTAGAGACCTGTGTGCAATTGCAGGGCTATGATCTAGTTGGGATCATGGAGATGTGGTAGGATGGTTCACATGGCTGGAGTGTTGCAATCGGGGGGTACAGGCTCTTTAGGAAGGATAGGCTGGGAAGATGGGGGGGAGTTGCCCTTTATGTGAGAGAGCAGCTGGAGTGCATGGAGCTCTGCCTGGGGATGGATGAGGAGCCAGCTGAGAGTTTACGGGTTTGGATTCAAGAGAGGGCAAGTCGAGGTGACATTATAGTGAGTGTCTTCTATGTGCCACCTGACCAGAAAGTGAATCGGGCCCTCTGCAGACAGATAGAAGCAGCGTCTGATTCACAGGCCCTGATCCTCACAGGGTACTTGAACCACCCCAATATCTGCTGGAGAGACACAGCAGGACATAAGCAATCCAGGAGGCTCCTGGAGTTCTTTGACAACGACTTCGTCCTCCAAGTGATAGAGAAGCCAGCAAGGAGAGGTGCTCTGCTGGACCTCATACTCACCAACAAGGAGGGGCTTGAGCCTTGGGGATGTGAGCCTTGGCTACAGTGAAAATGAAATGGTGGAGTTCAGGATCCTGGGGGCAGGGAGGAGGGCTCACAATCCTGGACTTGAGGAGAGCAGACTTTGGCCGCCTCAAAGATCTGCTTGGAAGAGTCCTGTGGAATAGGGCCTTGGAGGGAAGCGGGGCCTAAGAGAGCTGGTTAGTATTCAAGGATCACCTCCTCCAAGCTCAAGAGAGGTCCATCCCAGTGAATATGAAGTCAGGCAAAAATGCCAGGAGACCTGCATGGATGAACAAAGAGCTCTTAGCCAAACTCAAGCACAAAAAAGAAGCATGCAGAGGGTGGAAGCAAGGATGGGTAACCTGGGCAGAATACAGAAACATTGTCTGAGCATCCAGGGACACAGTTAGGAAAGCTAAGACCAAATGGAATTGAATCTGACTAGGGACATCAAAGACAACAAGAAGGGCTTCTGTAAGTGCATAGGAGACAAAGGGAAAATAGGGAAAATGTGGGCCCTTTGCTCGACGAGACAGAGGCCCTGAGTACACAGGACATAAAAAAGGCTGAGGTACTGAATGCCTTCTTTGGCTCATTCTTTATTAGCCAAACTGACCTTTAGGAAACCCAAGTCCCAGAGATCAGAAGGGAAGGAGCAAGGAGGATGTACTCTTGGTGGAAGAGGATCACGTCAGGGAATACTTAAGCAAACTGGATGTACATAAGTCCTTGAGCCCTTACGGAATGCAGCTGGCAGATGTCATTGTGAGGCCACTCTCCATAATCTTTGGTTTATCATGGCAACTGGGACAAGTGCCCAAAGACTGGAGGAAAGCAAATGTCACTCTGTCTTCAAGAAGAAGGATCCAGGGCCCATCAGCCTTACCTCTGGAAAGATGGTGGAGCAGCTAATTCTGGAAACCATTTCCAGGCACATCAAGGACAAAGAAATCATCAGAACTACTCAGCATAGCTTCACCAAGAGGAAGTCATGCTTGACCAACTTGGTAAACTTCTACAATGAAATGACTGGCCTGATACATGAGGGGAGATCAGTGGATATTGTCTACCTAGACTTCGGTACCTTCTACCTCTGACACTGTCTCCTCATAAGATCCTCCTAGAGAAAATGTTGATGTATGTACTGGATAAGCAGACAGTGAGGTGGACTGAAAACTGGCAGAACGGTTGGGCCCAGGTTGGGCCCAGGGGGCGGTGATCAGGGGCACGAAGTCTGGCTGGAGGCCAGTAACTAGCGATGTACCCCAGGGGTCAAAACTGGATCCAGTCTGTTTAACATCTTCATGAATGATNAGGAGACAAAGGGAAAATAGGGAAAATGTGGGCCCTTTGCTCGACGAGACAGAGGCCCTGAGTACACAGGACATAAAAAAGGCTGAGGTACTGAATGCCTTCTTTGGCTCATTCTTTATTAGCCAAACTGACCTTTAGGAAACCCAAGTCCCAGAGATCAGAAGGGAAGGAGCAAGGAGGATGTACTCTTGGTGGAAGAGGATCACGTCAGGGAATACTTAAGCAAACTGGATGTACATAAGTCCTTGAGCCCTTACGGAATGCAGCTGGCAGATGTCATTGTGAGGCCACTCTCCATAATCTTTGGTTTATCATGGCAACTGGGACAAGTGCCCAAAGACTGGAGGAAAGCAAATGTCACTCTGTCTTCAAGAAGAAGGATCCAGGGCCCATCAGCCTTACCTCTGGAAAGATGGTGGAGCAGCTAATTCTGGAAACCATTTCCAGGCACATCAAGGACAAAGAAATCATCAGAACTACTCAGCATAGCTTCACCAAGAGGAAGTCATGCTTGACCAACTTGGTAAACTTCTACAATGAAATGACTGGCCTGATACATGAGGGGAGATCAGTGGATATTGTCTACCTAGACTTCGGTACCTTCTACCTCTGACACTGTCTCCTCATAAGATCCTCCTAGAGAAAATGTTGATGTATGTACTGGATAAGCAGACAGTGAGGTGGACTGAAAACTGGCAGAACGGTTGGGCCCAGGTTGGGCCCAGGGGGCGGTGATCAGGGGCACGAAGTCTGGCTGGAGGCCAGTAACTAGCGATGTACCCCAGGGGTCAAAACTGGATCCAGTCTGTTTAACATCTTCATGAATGATCTGGATGATGGGACAGTGTACCCTCTGCAGGTTTGCTGGTGACACAAAACTGGGAGAAGTGGCTGATATGTCAGGGGGTCGTGCTGCCATCCAGAGAGACCTCGACAGGCTGGAGAAATGGGCCAACAGGAACCTCATGAAGTTCAACAAAGAGAAGTCCAAAGTCCTGCACCTGAGGAGGAATAACCCCGGCACCAGGACATGCTGGGGGCCAGCCAGCTGGAAAGCAGCTTGGAAGAAAAGGCACAGACAGAATGTGAAGCAGCAATGGGCCCTTGCAGCAAAGAAGGCTAATGGTATCCTGAGCTGCATTAGACGCAGTGTTGGCAGCAGGTCAAGGGAGGTGATCCTTCCCCTTCACTCAGCACTGGTGAGGCCACATCTGGGGTGCTGTGTCCAGTTCTGGGTTTTTCAGTACAAGAGAGACAAGGACATACTGGAGAGAGTCCAGTGAAGGGCCACAAATATGACTAAGGGACTGGAACGCCTCTCCTGTGAGGAAAAGCTGAGAGAGCTGGGACGGTTCAGCCTGGAGAAGAGAAGGCTCGGGGGAATCTTAGTAATGTATCTAAATACCTGAAGGGAGGGTGCGAATTAGATAGAGCCAGGCTCTTTTCCTTGGCGCCCAGTGACAGGACCAGAGGCAGTNCCTTCTACCTCTGACACTGTCTCCTCATAAGATCCTCCTAGAGAAAATGTTGATGTATGTACTGGATAAGCAGACAGTGAGGTGGACTGAAAACTGGCAGAACGGTTGGGCCCAGGTTGGGCCCAGGGGGCGGTGATCAGGGGCACGAAGTCTGGCTGGAGGCCAGTAACTAGCGATGTACCCCAGGGGTCAAAACTGGATCCAGTCTGTTTAACATCTTCATGAATGATCTGGGTGATGGGACAGTGTACCCTCTGCAGGTTTGCTGGTGACACAAAACTGGGAGAAGTGGCTGATATGTCAGGGGGTCGTGCTGCCATCCAGAGAGACCTCGACAGGCTGGAGAAATGGGCCAACAGGAACCTCATGAAGTTCAACAAAGAGAAGTCCAAAGTCCTGCACCTGAGGAGGAATAACCCCGGCACCAGGACATGCTGGGGGCCAGCCAGCTGGAAAGCAGCTTGGAAGAAAAGGCACAGACAGAATGTGAAGCAGCAATGGGCCCTTGCAGCAAAGAAGGCTAATGGTATCCTGAGCTGCATTAGACGCAGTGTTGGCAGCAGGTCAAGGGAGGTGATCCTTCCCCTTCACTCAGCACTGGTGAGGCCACATCTGGGGTGCTGTGTCCAGTTCTGGGTTTTTCAGTACAAGAGAGACAAGGACATACTGGAGAGAGTCCAGTGAAGGGCCACAAATATGACTAAGGGACTGGAACGCCTCTCCTGTGAGGAAAAGCTGAGAGAGCTGGGACGGTTCAGCCTGGAGAAGAGAAGGCTCGGGGGAATCTTAGTAATGTATCTAAATACCTGAAGGGAGGGTGCGAATTAGATAGAGCCAGGCTCTTTTCCTTGGCGCCCAGTGACAGGACCAGAGGCAGTGGGCACAAACTGACACATAGGAGGTTCCTTCTGAATTTCAGGAAACACTTTTTTTTCACTGTGAGGGTGACCAAGATTACCCAGGGAGGTTGTGGAGTCTCCATCCGTGACGATATTCAAAAGCTGTCTGGACATGGACTGGCTCTAGGTGGCCCTGCTTAAGCAGGGGGGTTGGACCAGATGACCTCCAGAGTTCCCTTCCCATCTCAACCATTCTGTGATTGTCAGACATCAGTATTCGCTCCCCAAGAAGTTAACAGTACCTTAGCCTACATCAAAAATGTGCCAGTTTGTGATGCTGCAGAGTAGCCCTGCTGAATTCTATCAAATATTAAACATTAAGAGTATGTTGCTTGAGCAAATGCCGAATTTAGAAGGATCGGCTATATTAATGTTCAATTCATGCAGCTGTACTATTTGCCCTGCTGTTTGGAAAGAATTACACTTGCAGATAGCATACAGCAGGCTGCATAGTAACGTGCTCAAAAAAACAAACCGTTTTTTCTTTGAAATGTGATTTTTCTTGAAATGATGGAACTAACATGGAGACCATGACACTCTGATCTCTTAATATCTCGGTCTGCATTTAATCTGGATTTAACATGGAGATTTGTGGGTCCATTGTGACCACTTTTGTCCTTAAATAGCATGAGTTTGAGAGAAGCATGCACAACCTCAGTGATTGCTGGTATTAAAAAGAGTATGAATAGGCACACCTCTAGTTGGATAAATCCTCATGCTATCATCTCAAATAATCATGTCTGCTGGAGAATGAAGTAAAGTTTGTTTGGGTTTGATGGGTTTTTTCTTCCTTTTTTCTGGACTTAAACACTCATTCTGTGGTATTTACAGCATTCTCTATCCCTCGTTCTTTCAGTTTTCTGAACTGAGTTTCAAAGAAAAACTTGCTTTTCCTATGTGGCCTGTTACATGCTTCTATTAGTTATTGTACAGCCCAAATTAGGGACAGTGACATTGGTCTCAACTGGAATATTTTATTTCTTCTTCCGTGTAGTTTAAACTGGACAGGGAATATTGTAGGAAGAAAAATGAGATTTATTGATTCATGTAATACTAATATGTATTTTCCTTAGGTATGTTCCATGGAGCCTAACCAACCACAGTTTACGTTATTGACTTTTGAAGATTTAGTTGCATCTGGTATTCCAGTCACACCTGAGGATTCTGCATATTGGGATAATTTTTGTTCTAAGCAAGAAAGTCCAGTGAAACAGAATTCAAATTCAAGATAAGAATGCTTATAAGAAAAAGAAGATTGTCAAAGTTGTTATGCTGTTACTCTATGTAATTCAGAGTATGGGAATAAGTGTACATGTGTAAATGAAACATGTTTTTCCTTATTTAAACTAACAGTCTGATTTTCACCTTTTTAAAATTAACATTCTTTATCAATATCTTAAGGAAGATGCATGTGTCATGGCTGGAGCAATTCTGAGTGAAAAGCCTAAGCTGACCACATGCTTTTTTGCTTCTCCATGCCTGTGGTTCTTACACTTCAATAATTACCCATGCTAGGAACAGGGAGCAGAGCTGCAATAATGTTGATTAGTCAACAAGTGTTTAATATATAAAAATGTGTTTCTATACTCCATTTATGCTGAAGCGTAAATTATGATACTGCCTTTTCTCTTACAAAATGGTTTTATTCTCAGATGGATGAATAAAGCCAGAAGAATTGGTACAAATCCTTTTGCTGTTATTATGTAGTGCAAGTGTTTGTACAACACCTTGTATTTATGTAATAGCAGGCTGAAGAAGTCTGAATCTGAGTAGTCTTGGAACTACATGTGTGCAAAACTAGTTTGAGGCAGGGAGTTAATTTATAAGTATTTCATATCCTTTTCACTTGCAATCTTTGTTAATTAAAGCTTCCTGTATGTAACTTAGGATTTGATTTTTAACAGCTCTTTGTATTTTTTTCCTCAGCAATAGATATGAGCCAAACAGCAGTTCAATTTTCCTAGACTTGCACTTACATCTGTACTGTTACAGACACTAAATCATGTGGGGGAAAAAATAATAATTAAAAAAAAAAAACCAACCCCCCAAAAAAACCACTACAACAAAATACCTATTTACTTTTTTCCAGATAGTCTTGTAACATCTGAAGACAGAATATTTTATTGTCTTACAGTAAACTAAAATTTCTAGAGAAAATCTGTAGATCTTGAGTGCACCTTTAGCGTATTTTTGTATTCTTTTTCAAAACAAATCCTAATTTGTGCCATTACCTCTCACTTTTCTTTCTAGAAATCATAGATACATTATGGTCCATCTAAATGTAAGGAAACATACTGGACAGAGAAAGTCATACTGAATGGAATGATTTTCACAACTAAAAAGAGTTCATTTCTGTCCTACAGTTAAACATAGATCTTCAGTGAATTTGGGTTTGTGTACAACTTGGCTGCACACTGTATTCTGACTAAAGGAGAATCTACTTGTAGTATAACCATTGAAGCCATGCCTTATTACCAAGATAAAGAAAAGGTTTAGAGAGAGAAGGATATGAGTTTTACAATATTATACAAGCTTTTGTAGTTTTGCTGTCGGTAACTCTGAATTCAAACATGCTGTTAATCTTTCCTACTTCTACCGCTTCTGATTAATATTTTTGTTTCCATTTCAATGACTCTTCATCTTGTATGCTAATCATAGTTTTTGGTGTTTTGCTTTTTTCCTCCAAAACTGCAAATCAGTGAAGCAGTGACTCTTCTTTCCAGACTTCACAGGGGTTGAATTAGATGTTCAGTAACTTCAAATCTGAGGTTGACAGAAATATAGAACAATTTATATACAAATTGTAAGTCAACTATTCCAGACTGTTTTAAGTTGCATACAATTTGCAATAAATACAACTTGAGATACACAACTTGCACTCCATGGAGGCCAGAAAAGGCTATTCAGTGAATATGTAATGGTATCATTTGCTGGGATAGGATCTTTTTAACTGATTCAGTTGCCTCTGTCTTACTCTGTTCTACCTGAAGTGTACTATAATCCCAGATGGGCAAGTACATGAAGATGCTTAAGAGCTGAGATAACTAGAAGTGTTGCCAAGCTGGAAAAAAAAGGACTTGTTCTGCCACAGGTTTTGAAAGTCTGCAGAGTAAGGAGGTCTGTCCTGAGGTCCATGGCTGGCAGCTGTTAACTGATCTGGTACATGCCAATCCTCACCAGTCACAGAGGACCCCATCAGCTGCAGCTGTACCAGCTTTTTTGCTGGGACAGTGAAGTGAACTGCAAACATGGGGTGAGATGAATAGAGAATTTTCAGATCTAGATTTCTGGGGATAAAGGAATTCATTTCATATTAGAGATTATTTACTTTTGCCTGGTGACAGTTCTCAAAACAGAATTTTTCTCTCATTGGAAAGAGTTTTAAAAGTATTAATGAAATTATTTATAATGTTGTGCTTGCATGTAAGTAGAAGACAAACCAATTTTGTTAAATTAGAAAGTTACACTTGGTTTGCTTGCCAGGAATATGATAATTTTCAGGACTATATCTAGTTAGAAAGGTTAGAAAAACAAAGATATTTTATTTGGTTAGCTTTCCATGAAATAAAAGCATAGTTTCTAACAGTCCAGAGAGAATCATTTAGAAGATTGCAGTTCCTCACATTAGGATTTTTTCCCATGTCTTTGATTTACACTGAGCTATTTGAAAAATAAGATTCGTCTCTTTTTTTTTTTTTTTATATTTTATTTTTAAAACTTAGGTAGCAATAAGGTTAGGTGATGGTAATGCCTTGTGAAGGGCCATTTGAGTCAGGTTGTTTAGTGTCAGTACAAACAGACAGATTTTTTTTACACTTGCTTTTACCACTGTGGGAAAGAGCAGCTGTATAGTTATGGAATTTTCAGCTAAAAGCGTGCTGCTAAATGGCCAGCAAGACACTCTGACTCTATGAATGTGAACGATCCTTCTCAAAGTCATCAGAATGTTTTTCTGAGCATCTGTGTACTGTAGAGGCACATATTGAAATCAATATTGGTAGCGTGTACAGATAAGTTAATGTAATCTCACAGCTCTAAGTTTGTTTTTTTTTAATTCCACCATCACACTTCCCCTTATATAAAAAATTGAGCTCTGTATCCACACATGGCCATAACACTGGCTTCCCAGCATTTCCTCAGAATACAGTCTTAATGTCTGTAGAGTGTCTCTGCCATTTTTAGAAATACTGGTCCAGCACAGCTCCAGCTTCCCTCCTTAGTTCAGGTTGTTGGCCCAGTCAGCAGATGAGCTGTCCTTTGCTGGTCTCCCATCACTCTTCTGTCTGCAAGAAATTTCCCAGATATGTGTAGAAGCCCTCTGGCCTTCAGGTTCCTTCTCCAGAGCTCCATTCCTTTATCTGTTTTGTTTTCTATATGCTGTCCCACACATGACCACACCGTGTACCTGGATCCTAAAGGGTAAGAAGCTGCAAAAACACAAGCTCTGCTCCACATGAGCCTTTCCCAGCAGGGGCTGTGGCTAGGTAGTCATTTTCTCTCAGGAACAGGATTTACCAGTCTCGCTGTTTCTCAAAATACAGATTTAGATCTTAGAACAGATACGCTGCGTTTTACTGCAGATCAACCTAATGTTTCTGAGGAGTAGCTATTAACAGTCTCTGACCTAAAAATAAAAAAAAAGTTTTAAAACGTTCTCATCTTCAGTGAACAGATTGGCAGAAGCGAATAAATGTGTTTTAGTTTGGACATATTATCATGTTTAAACCTTTGTGCATCTTGCATAAAAATTGTTAGAGTGGATTAGGAACTTCAGGGGATAAAACTGTGTTCAAGACAATTTGCAGCTGTGTGACAAGATACTGGTGCCATTTGATGTGAAAATCTGTAACTTTGAAAAGTGGATCATATTAATTCACTCCTAGCCTTTCACATCTGCAAACCTATGCAAGATGTATATTGTTACTATATTATGGGATCAAATGCACTGATGTTAATCAAATGTACATGCTTCATGTTCCTCCAGAATACGGATATGTCGATTGCTCTACACTGTATAGAAAATGTAGGCATGAAAATAAGAGACAACATTTTAAAAGTGTTTTTTTTTTAAAAAAGTCACTTTTTGTAATATTTTATTTTATTGTGCTGTACATACAGGTTTTTATGGCCAGATACTATGTATGACTCTTATTTCTGCTAAGATTCAGTTTAATTTCTTTATTGAAATAAAAAGTGGGTTATTTTGTGTTTGTGTTCTCATTTAGTGTTGCCTGTTTATGGTTCTACCTTTCTGAGTTGTTTGGTTTTTTTTTAATGTCTGTATTATTTAGATGCAGACATAGGTGGGATTACTGAAACACTTGCCTAACACTCCTTTGTTATTTCTAAAACAATTTATGGGAACACAAAACTGTACGCTCCTGGTGACATCCTTCAGATGAATCATGAAACAAAGGTCTGGACCAGCTGTCCACTCTGTGGCATTCTTGTAAGACTAGGTGTGTTCAAGTCGCTCTTCCGGGACCACTCCCTGGTTTCTTCCTGCAAGTTTAATTTAATAATGTGCAACCTAGTTTCTTAACTATGACATAATGTTGTTTTATTCTGTGTTAGAGTGAGTGTCTCATCATGTGGTCTAAATTGCAGTAGCCTGACGTTTAATGCTTATAGGAAGATACATATTTTCAAATACAAGGCTAGAGTGTTGCATTGTGATACTTGTACAAGGAAATTTCTGAAGAATTTTTTTGGCAACTGTGTTGTAGAACACAAAGGTTCTTCATGTTGTAGTAGGAGCTTATTCACAGAAAAAGCTTGCACAAGGGTTTTCTTTAAAACCCTTGAAAATTTGTTTTGGATTTATAAGTGATGTAAACAGTAAGAAAATGGGTATTTCAGTTGAAAGTCATCTTTGATCCTCCAACATCTACAGGTACCTAGACACCTTTATTTCTACTTTACAAAGCAGTAAAGAAGCACTGTCATATAGCAAGGTGTTAGAGAAGCTGCCCAGTAGCTGCCTTATAAAGAAGTATTCTTCATACAGCAGGTAGAAAAGTATCTGCAATGAATGTGTATAATCTGTTAGGAAATAGTTTTCATCACTACTAACAACTGAATAATTTAATACATTTTAATATGTTTTAAAGCTGCCTTTTTATGTTTGTAGAGGCTGTCTGCCCAATAAGAGAAAGAATTATTTGGGGCGTGGTGGATCTAGATATTGTCACATCCAACTCACTACAAATAAGTAATGAAGTCTAGTTCTTCATACTGAACTAGGTGGGAGCTTCTAATGATTAAAGGTTTTATCCAGTGGCTATTGCAAAACACATGAGCAGTCATGGCAACAGGGTACAAAACTTCAAACTTTTTATTCTGTTGCAAAGGTTTTATTCAAGTGCTAATTTCAGACTTTGATTTCTTGTTTCTTGGCTGCTAGGAATCTTGCTGGGTAGTAACCCTGCCTGTGTCAGCCTATAACCTCCTGATCAAATTTGTTTCTGAAAAGGGGATGTGTTTTCCTTATGCTGAGGAGGATTCTGAAGGAGTTCCTACCTTTTAGTCAAAGTTGTAATCCTCTGAATAAAGAATTTTAAGTCATTGTTTGCAGATGTGTTCAAGGCAAGTGCACTATCTACCAATCTGACACAAAAAAAAAGGTGTAGGTCCTACTGAAGGCAAGGGTTTTTTTTTTTTTTTTTTTAATTTCCAAGCTTAGAAATGCTGTGTGTTAAGTGTACTTAAAAGGTTTGCCAGAGTGCTTGTCAGATATGTCCTAGGGATTTAGGGGTGCCTGTTGAACATCCTGAGCTGCCTTAGGGCAGGAAGCTAACAGCAAGGTTCCCAACATAAGCAAGATGCAATGCCAGACCTATATGCAATATCAGAACTTGGAAGGACTGATGGAGCTTTGCTAAATGGTAACATTCTTATGAATGGCAAAGCACTAAAAGGGTTGGGGGGGGGGGGTTCATGTTCATATCTTTAGGTGTTGATAGCTATGTTGTAGATGTATAAATGTCCCATTTTGGATTTGGTTATTACCCCATTAAGTTATTCAGGCATGTAAGTCTCATCAGATATTCCACAAGGGCACTGAGGTTTTGCTTGCATTAAGATTTAAGGACTTGGCTTGGCATGATTGCTGTTGGCAAACTTGCCTTTTTTGTAAAGC
The DNA here is from genome assembly GCA_013400755.1 of Pelecanoides urinatrix. NCBI lineage: Eukaryota > Metazoa > Chordata > Aves > Procellariiformes > Procellariidae > Pelecanoides > Pelecanoides urinatrix. Next base: position 183,919 of record VZTQ01014538.1, read on the forward strand.
ACCAGAATAAGCTGATGCATCAATTCCATCCTGTTTCTGCATGTGTCAGTATGGCTTGTGCGGTGCCCTCGGTACCACAGGACCTCCAACACATCTGCCTGAGGTACCTTTTGCTATAACAGCTTTTAATGGGCTAGTCCTAGCACACTGGAAATTCCTGCTGGCAGTTTGTCGTCCCTGAGCTGAGAAGAAAATGTTTTAGTATCATTACCAAAAAGCAGTGCAATGTTTTCCTAGTACGTTAATGGAAAAGATGAGTAAAGGAATTGTATGTTAAGACCTTAATGTTGTACTGCAAATAATAAGGGGAAATAAATGTAAAAGACAAGTTGAAAGTGTATTAATGCTAGCTTTTAACTCACAAAGAGAAGTTCTTAGTTCTGCTTTGCTCTAAGGTCTCAAAGCAGCTGAAATTATTTCAATCCTTTTATTTAGGTTTCTTTTTTTTCCCCTCAAGGTTAAACAACAGTATCCGTATTACACACTTTCAAAGTTCCTGTTAAGTTTTTCCAACTATCTAGTGAGTTTCTCTTGTCACAGTAGTTTAATGTTTCCAGCCTTGGTTCAGTGTTCTAAAAAATTGCTTTCCTTTAATCTTGAAATAGGCTGAATTTCACTCAAGTAGCCAGTCACATCCATTTTATCCATGGGAATCTGACCAAAGGCAGAAAGCAGGAGCTTGGACTGCCTCTGAATTCACATACCGGTTAGCCCCTCGCCTGTTCTGCTCGGCCATGCCCTGTGCGTCCAGGTTCCTCTGTGCCTGCAGAAACTGTTAGCTGCCCAGGCAGGGCGCGTTTGTAGCCCTTACCATTGATACAGCAGTGCTAAGGGATGGCAAAGGCTGGAGTCGGATGGTGCGTCTCAGATGTTCTCATAAAAATACATGAGCAGAAGCAAGAGCTTGACAGAGTGCAGTGCTTCGTCCAACCTGCTGCTGCTTGAAGAGCCAGCCGATACCCAGTCGTTCAATGTGACCCTGTTTTGTCAGAGGAGGAGAGTACATGCTCCTGTTGTAATGGCTCTTAAGATGCTTCTTTATTTCTTGAATTAAATCACCCAATTGAGTGACATCACTACTTGACATTGCTGAATATTAAACATTCATTTGCATGACTGATAATTAGTTTTGATTTTTTTTCTCCACTGTTGAAGCTAATGCTTCTGCCCCATGAATTTACTAATGGCTATTCTCATCACTGTTTGCAATTTTTGCCATAATATCAATGTACTGCTGGTTTTGGCTTTAAGGCATCATAGATGACAATCCTAATAACCAGTGCAGAAAGGACTGCAGTGTTGAGGAAGTACAAAAAGACTAACAAAAATATAAATGATCTTTATAAATATCATTGTATGATACATATTTTGTGCTGTATATGTAGTAACAATGTCATATATTATCTGTTATATAACAATTTTATACATTTATTACATATGTATTTACACATGTAGGCTTACATATAAATATACACACACACACACTGTATAGAGTATCTTAACTTTCAGTTAAGGATAGACCTGTGTTTTCCTCTGCAGTTTGTATAGGTGTAAGTACCTATATGTAGTTTAAAAAATGCATTCGTTATTTTTCATCGTAGAGTGGCGTTTGATGTATTTAAATGACTACCTATTAAAATTACTTTGAGTTTGCATCTGAAATGGCACACAGGCAAAAATCTGAAAATACTACCTTGGAAATATTTTCTCCTTTAAAGTGAATATCCTGTATTTTCTCAGCTTCGGCAGCACAGTTTTCTGTGATTTATCACAGCTGCCATCAGATGAGTGGATTCTGAGCCCGCGCATCAGCTGATTGTACGATGTGCTCCTCATCCTCACTGAGAGCTTTTGTGAAAGGTACAGTGAACTGCTTATTCAATGAGATCACTGGTCTCTTTGTAAGAGAAATGGAATTTTCCTGCATATATTAAGTTCAAACACTGTCTACTGAATAGAGCAATATTCTCAGCGAGCAGTATTTACTACCTACAGAAAAGTATTTTGTTAATCTTGTGACAGTTATGTGATCTAGAATTAATTAGCTACCTGTACAACATTAGGAAAATGGATTAATTTTGTATACTAAAATTGTGTGTGGGTAAAGGTTGTACTTCAGTTGTGTACTTGCTTATACCATAATTAAAATTCTCCTGTGAGTGAAGACAGCATATTACAAAGAGACTGATCTTTCTGATGTCATTGTTCCTGCCTAATTGCTTGTTAGGATCTTTAAATGATTGGCCTTGTTAATTCAGAATATTTTCCCTAAAGTGCGGTAGGGTATTTATTTGCATTTAAACTGGGGCAGTCAGGCAGCTCCAACTTGCAGAAATCATTGTTATCTCTCAGTCACCTTTTAGGATAAAAAGAGACAATAGCAAACTGCTCATTGCAGTGAAAGCACATTGGTTTCACTTGGCTTGGGTAAAGTCAGATATGCTGGCCATGGAGCTATGTAACATTGGTCATGTAAATGCCTTTAAGTAATCAGAAAATAAGTTTATCTTCTGAGATAAATCTTCAGTTAAAAGAGGGAAGAAAGTAATGCCAGATGAAGGCAATAATTTGTCCCAGGGAAAAGAGCTGCTGAAATAGTGAAGAAACCAGGAGTTTTAAAATATAGCCGATTTATTTATAAAAGTCAATTTGGGGGACTTCTGAAACAATGTGATAGAATGATAATAGTTTTTGGTTTTTTGGTATGACATCAGTTTGAATGCAGCATTGACTGAGTTGTTGAGTTTGTTTAAACAGCTTTTAAAAGGGAAGTAAAAATGCAGTGGCATTAAAATTTAAATATGTTAATGCAAATATACCTGTTTCAGCCTCACAATGTGTTTTCACTCATTTGTTCTCAGACTACAGTCAGTTTATCACTGACAGATGTATCAGAGATTTGTTATGGATATGTAGCGTGCACACACACGCACATATGTATAGATTTTTATATATATAATACACATTTTTATGTGTACATGCATATATATACATATATATGATATACACATAATCAGCTTTAAAAGAACTAGAAACTAACCACATCTTTATTAATTCAATAACTGGGAAGTGCAAGAAAAGGGCTTCAAGAGCAACTAATAAAAATGGTACAAATATGTTTGTCTGATGCAAGAGACACTTTAAGGCTCGGCAGTGGGGGAAATTAAAAACAGTACCTTGAACAAATAGGAGAAAGAGCAGATAAAGACTTTTTTTTTTTAATCTGTTGGAAGCTTTTATTAAAAATACATGAATTAAAAAATGTGAAAAGGAGTGAATATAGTTAAATATGCATTATTTCTGTGTCACACAATGACACTTTGTATAAGGGAAGTTAACAGCAGAAAGCCAAGAAACAAGACTGCATTGAATTTATTTTGCTTTAGCCCATAGGTCTTAAGGGCTTTTCTAGTTCAACAACCAGTGTGACAGAGGAAAATCCGTGTTATGTTTAGAGTGCATGTTTGAAATATGTTTGAGTTTCTAACAGGTCTTCAAAAGAAGAGTCCAGATGCAACTGTTTCAGAAAACAAATGCTTCTGAAAAAGACTCTTGACATTGTGGGTTGACAGGTAGCGAAGCACCTGTTAATTAGAAAAGCTGGTGAGCATGTCACAGCCAAGTAACTACTGTGTGCTCTGTCCTGCTTTGAAGAGGTGATTTCATAGTCTTGGTGTAAGGCACAATGCACCAGAAATGCTGCCTAGCTCTTCTCCACCGCTTAGCAGTCCAGCGGACATACACAAGCTTACTCTTGGTGTCTGTGAAAGAACATTATTGGTAAAAGAATGATCGAGAGCATAAGTTTTAAAAAAAATCTGAATCTAAACTCCTGTGAACTCTTCCGTCCTGAGGATGGACGGCTGTTAGCTTTTATATGCCTGCTCGAGATGATTCCCTGGCTCTAAGGAATTTGATTTCAACCGCAGGACACCAAGTCAGATGTTTGTCCCTTAGAGTACACAGGGCTTCCCTCCTGGGCTTCAAGAGCGTCTCTGAGAGCTCTGATTAGCCAGGGAAAATTGGTAAGAGAAGTGAGGCAGGCCAAGGACTGCAGACCAGTCTAGCATCTAAGCTGGCATCAAACAAGAAGACTTTGGAAGAACCAGCTTTACTTCTTAGGGTAAAACCAATTCTATGTGGAACTGCTTGTAGTGTAATTTTTGTGGTGAAAACCATTGTTCTAAGGTTTATAGATTCTAAAATAAGACTCCAGTCTGTCTTTTTTCCTTAATGGAAATCAAAACATGCATTTTCTATTAGAAACGGTACAGGACAACGGTGCAGCTGGGAGGCAACAATTAAGGAGTCTTCTGATTCTGGTGGTAAAATATTTTTCTCCCTCCAGCTTCCAAAGTGTAACATTTCTGTATCTCTAACATACATTTTCTTGTAATTTTGTATATGACTTTCTGTTTATGTTTTAAGTCTAAAATGGTTTTGCTTCTATTTTAATCAAGAAACAGCATATGGTTATGTTTTAACTGGGTACCCGCTAATATAAAAGTGTCATTTAGAATTAGGCTCTGCCTGTTGGCTGTATTTCTGTGCAACCGTAATAAAATCACTTCTTGATGCCTCTGTTTCCCCGCTGTCTGCATATTGTCAGCTGAAACTGCAAGGCCCTTTTGGGAAAGAAACTGTCTCTCAGTACTTCATAAAATGGGGGCCTGGTCTCAGCTGGAGCCTCTTTGCATTACTCTTGCACAAATAATACAGGAATAATTGAATCCCACCAGTGACAAACCTAATAATCCAACAGCAGCTCCTTCGAACTCAGATGATGCTGTTCTTGTGTATGGGGGATGATCACGAGTCATTGCGCTGATACAAGACAGGCTTGGCTGTTTGACTGCTAATACACTAAAGAGATGGTCATAGACCTTGGGTGGCTCCTGTGAGTGGAGACGTTGCTGTTAAGCTCTTCCACCTGGGCATGCTGCGCTTCTCTGTCTAACCTATAGGTGGTTTTCAGTTGGAATTTCTAGCTGGTTTCATGCCTGCCTGCTCCTCCATTTGAATTAATAAATCTGTAATAGAATTACAGAATATCTATGCCAGAAGTGTCTATACAGCAGGCAGCATGCCAAAGGCTTGACAATATCATAACTTAATTAAATGTGAGTGTATGTATGAACTAAAAGATAATTCGGCTGTGCTTAGGGTATATGGCCTCTGCTTACCAGGCTTTCCTGCTTAACTTACAACTTCTTGGCCAGAATTTTTTTACCTTCTGAGGCTGAGGTCTCGTTTGTGATGCAGATTACATCCCAAGCCAATTCACAAATACTGTATAATCACAGCACACTCTTCCAGTACTCTCCTCCCGCTCTTCATGTTCTTTTACCCCTTCCAGTTTAATCTCTCTCTATGGGGGACAGAGTCTGAGTCCCTCTTGCAGTGGAGATTGTCCTTTCCATGTCTGCAAAGCCACTCAGTGCAATGAACTCCCGTTTTGCACAAGTGTGATAGAATACCTGCAATGAGAGTCTCTGGGGTTTTGGGGTATTTTTTCCCCACTTTTTTCATTTCCCTTTTTTCTTTCTCAGTTCCTTTTTTCTCCTAATACACTTTCCTCTTCTGCAATCTAAACCCCCTGCTATTTTTCCTGATATAATAAATCCACATTTTACTTCCCAGGTTGCTCCCTCCTCCTCTTCTTTTCTGCTGCATAGCCCTTAAATCTCTCCTCAAACTATATGGTCTTTCTGAGACCATTCCCCCCCGCCGCCTTTTTTCCATACATACATTTTCCCTCCTCTATCCCTGTGTCCTCATCAATCTCAGAAAAGGCCACCATGTGCTAGGTGCAGAGGTGGGGAAGGCGCATCCAGTTAGAGTGGCTCAAGCTACCTTGTGACACTGTTTTCAGACAGAAGTACACTCACCCAGGTTCTCACAGAGATGATGCCCACTCTTTTTGGACAGCAGAGTCACAGTAGGGTTATGTTGTTACTTTGCTTCATTAAAGATCTTTACTGTATCCTTGTGAGGCAGGACCTGACATTATAACAAGACAAGAAAAGTGGCTGGGTTTGTGCCACGTGGGTCTCACTGGCATTGTTTTCCCCTTTACAGGGGACCTTCAGCAAGTCATCAATGCGTTCACTTTCTCATTTGTAAAATGGCACATTTCTATTATCCAGTGGTTTGCCTTGTTTAGTGCCTCAAAGCCCCTAGATTCAAGCTTTTACAGAGATGAAAAATACTGAAAAATTGTTACTCCAGTTGGTTCTATGGGTTTTGGAAAGACATCTATGGATTTTGCAGGCTTTAGTAGCTTTAATGTTCAAGCAGAAATCAGTATAATCCACGGTGAAGGTTCCTGAGTGCACCCACACATACTTACTGCCAGCAGAATAGTTTTTAGCTATAGATATGCCTGAATGGATTTAGATGCCAGCCTACCACTTTCTTTACATCTAGCAGCCCAGGTAGAGCCAAGGAGTCAACTACACGGCCTCTGTGAGCCCTCTGAGGTGTGTTACAGCTCTGCCCCTTCTTTGGACCTTCCATCACAGGCAGGTCTCCCTGTGTCCCGTTCTTACAATTAGCTGTGAATGAATAAGACAGTTCCTGGGTTTGATAAACTTTGTAACTTCTGTCACCAGACAACGTTGAAGCTGGTCTTGCATTGAATCAATTAAAATAAAAATGTTCAAATTACCAGTTTGATGGAAATGGTGAAATCACACACAGTTATGCCTCCTCATTGAGATGGCTGATACTAGCCAAAAGACTGCAAAAAACAGGTACCCTGCCAAAATACTTCAAAAAGTAGGTACCCCAACAGTGTAGTAAGTCAAAAAAGAGAGCTTCTTTCCAAGGTATGTGTGAACAGTCTGATTGCAACTGGAGCTTTTGATGAGGTCATTTGGCGTAAAGTGTAATTTTTATTCTTAAGGTATTTTGAAATTTGTCAGGATGGAATAATTTCTCAGAGTTATTAAAATGTAGTAGATAGCTAAAGGCCACACTGCTAGGCTGTAGTACTTGGATAAATGTTTGTTTAATGTGACAAATGAATAGTTTTGTGTTAGCTTAATGCTTTCAAAAGATTGTTTTATATTGTAATTGCTTATCAATGATTTATGTTATACACCACAGAAACAAAAAGTCACTAGCTTAATTATGCATAAAAAGTAAAATGCGTATAATTTTATTATTTTTTGCAGTAAAGAGTAAGTTTTCTGTTATTTTCCTATGAGAATACTCTCTCTAATAAATATAAACTGAGCCTTTGCTTCTCTTACATCTTTGTCCAACAGAATTATTAAGTGCAAATCACTCTGTGATAGGGGATTGTGTGTCTGGATATTGACCTTCTGGCAACTGACTTGCACTGGACAATGAACAAAGCTGTAATCAAAGCAGAATTTAAAAGGTTATTTCTAATTTCAAAAGTCTCTTGACATTGTCCTGGTTTCAGCTAGGATAGGGTTAAATTTCTTCCTAGTGCTGTGTTTTGGATTTAGTATGAGAAGAATGTTGATAACACACTGATGTTTTCAGTTGTTGCTAAGTACCCTCCTAATCCAAGGACAGCTCCCACGCCTGCTGACTGAGCTAGGTACACAAGATGGGAGGGAACATAATCAGGACAGCCAGCCCAGCTGGCCAATGGGGTATTCCATACCATGTGACATCATGCTCAGTATATGAATGGTAGGTGTGTTCCAGGAAGTACCGATTGCTACTTGGTTATCGGTCAGCGTGGGTGGTGAGCAATTGCATTGTGCATCACTCATTTTGTATATTCTATCATTATTATTATTATTTTCTTTTTTCTGTTCTATTAAACTGTCTTTATCTCAACCCATGAGTTTTTCTCAATCCTACCCTTCCAATTCTCTCCCTGTCCCACTGCGGGGGGGGGCGGGGGGAGTGAGCGAGCTGCTGCATGGTATTTGGCTGCCTGCCAGGTTGAACCACGACAGACATAGAACCAATTTGCTACTTCTCTTCCACTGGATGTGTAAGATCTGCATGGAAGACATAAGCAATGAAAAAGGTTATGATTGTGGGAATGAGCATGAAGCAATCTAGGAGAATACCTGTAAGGTGTTTTATTACCAGCCACTTCGATGGGTCTTAACATCTTGAGGCAGCTTCAAAAAGATGTCAAGAGCTACACCCCTCAGAGCTGCCATGTCCAAAAGCTGGATGTATGAGCCTGTGAAGAGAATCCGCAAGCCAGAAGCAGGTGCCTGAATTACCTTTACACTGAGCAGTGAGGGTTATATGCTTTAAATAATGTTCTCAACAGCAGACGTTTTGGGCCCAGATGGATATAAACTGTGAAAGAAGCAGTGGTATCTCCTCATCCCTGCAGGATGGACAACAGGGCAATGTATCAGCTGGAATTCCAAAGCCCAACAAACAGAGACCCTAGACCTCTTGTGCCTGCAACCATTTGACAAATAGCAGCAATAGAGGCAAGACAGAACATCCCAGGGCACACTGGGCACCCACTAAATCTTGTTAACTGTTTTAGTTAACAGGATGATGTTTCTGAAATTCTGTATTATGATAATTTTGTATTATGTTAATTTTGTATTATGTTAATTTTTTTAATTCTTAATGTTATGTTTGACTGGGGAAGGAAGATGTAATAAGCGCTGCCTTTATTGAGCTCTGGTAAAAGCTGGCCGGAGTGTAATGCAGAGCCCATGTTATACGGTGGTAACCAGTGAGAAACAGACCTCAGTCTCCTTGCAATGGCTCAAGGCCCCTCCAGTGATGGAGGCAAAATAGAATTTTGCCGCAAAGAGGATGAAAATAATATAATTGTAATGCATTGGCTCTGCTAGAAAATACATCATTGCCATCCAGGGAAGGTGAGATGAAGGGAATATGATCACCCTCTGCTTCCCTCCCTTTATTCTGCTATATGTCCAATATAAAGACACTTATCTACCCTCAGACCTTCTCCCCCCATTTCAGGGGTGGGACACGGGCAGTGACTGGGCAAGGGCTGAGCTGGATATGCAGCAGCATGGCAACCCCTCACTGGGGCTGGAGAAGTCATTCAGATGGAATCACACAAAAACGGTGTCTACCCCTGCTTATCTGTTAGCAATGGTAACTGGCTCACCTACCTATACCTCAAGGCAGTTGGGTTTTGGGTGATCACTGAGCAGTGCTACAGCCAGGCAGGCAGGAGCATCTGGAAAACTTTACATGCACAAGGGATCAAGAGCTTGTGTCAGCAGTTGATGCTGGACCATTTCTACAAATCCCTTACTGTCCCACATCGAAAGGATCAGCATCCAGGTTAGCCTGTGGCTGGTTCCTTACTCCTACCTGAATGCAGGAAAGGAAAGAATTAGACAGAGCGGGCAGAGCGATGTGGAATAAGCAGGTGCTAAAGATGTCCTGTAGTCTTTTGCACAACAGCGTCTGATTGACAGATGGGCCAGGAAGGAGTCAGACCCAAGCGTGTGAGCTGCAGTGTTATATCAAAGCAGACGAGACCTTCTCCTGTTTCATTCCAGGCACAGGAAAGATCCAGCAAAGAATCAGAAACCAGAGTTCATTCATAAGCTTCTTTTTTCACCCTCTCTGTGACTTGTCTCAGCTGCAAAAAGGAGAAACAATTTTAAAACTGAACCTCGGCTTCTGCTCTAATTTTTGTTTTTGACTCACACAGCTCATGCTCTCCCTCATGTCAGATATAATCACAAAAATGTTAGAGAAGTTCAAATAGCATTTGAGAACGCTTTCTGGAGAAGAGCCTTTCCCAATTTCTCTTCTTATTCCATATACTAGGTTTCTGATTACTTTTTAATTTATTTTTTATCCATTTTTTTCAATGATAAAAATTGTGTCATTAAAGTTTGAACAGACCAATTATCTTCTCTAACTTTCAGTACTTCAATATCACATATTTTAATATTGAATTTGAAACAACCTACAGGATATGATAAGAGAATGGGAAGAACTGTTCATATAGCTCAGCCTGGGCTGGACAGCCTTTAAAATGATCCTAAATGCCAATATAAATTTTCCTTCAAATTATTTCTGTAATGTAATTACTATTTAAATTATTGCAGGAGAACACATTTGTGGTGCTATTCCCAGACAGCATGCAAATTTTGATGGATGTAAATAAGGACTGATTTACCCTGGATCAGCAAAGACAGCTGTACGGGCAGACCTCTCTCTGCCACTAAGGTCTGTCAGGCTCAGAGGCCGCCAGTGGGAGTACTGGGATCTGCCCTGGCTTCTGGTTTCCAAAGAACCTGGAGCTAAGCCTGGGGCGAGCAGGAGCTCTGGATAGGTCTGTTGTATGCTGTATTTAACTCTGTGATTTGAATTTATGTTCAAGTCAGATCTTCTGTACAAGTATAGTTGTGTCAAAATCTTGTAGCCTATTTCCGTCAGCCCAGAGAGGAGCGCTCACGAGCTGGGCTGTTACCTTAAGCTTGCTAAACCCTGGAGTTGGGGGTTGTAGATTTCTGTGCTGTGGCTATAAGCTGACTAATTTCTGATGCTACTCATTTCCTTAAAAAAATCTTGATATTTTTAGTTAAATAATAACAGATAAAAAACTGTCAAAGCATCAATTTAAATGTTTATATTTTCATTCTGTCCTTGCCATCAGGTACCATTTAATATTCACAGTTCCATGGTGCAATCAGACATTCTGCTTTGTGCTTTGGGGCTGTTCCCCTGATCTGGGGGCTTGTTGTAAACCTGACTGGTTTTGTTTTTCTTTTCCAAATAAATAAATGCTATGGGACAGACCGTTAGCAGGCCCAAATCAGTTTAATTCTACTAAAGTGAAAAGAACTTTACAGACTAAAACCAGCTTATAGTTTTGCCCAATATTCTTGAAATAATGATCCCATTCAAAATCCACACCCTACCTGACGTTTTCAAGGCTGGTCTTGATTTGAGTGTAGAAGTACAGGATGTCTATTGCAAATCTAATGATGCATAGAAAATAACTAAGCTAAGTGGAGCATTGCTTTCACTACCAGAAGCCATTTAAGAATTCTGAGAACCGCTAGTACTTAAGCTGTGTTTATAATGTTTATCTAAATGCAAATGAGAACATTGCTGTTTATATATGCTTATTATTTTGTTTCACATAGTTGGTCAGGGAAAAAGCTTTGATAAACTTTCTGATAACATACTTACAACTTTCTAAAATAAAACTTTGATCAGTGCAAGAAACAGATAAGAGGTTTTTTTGATGAAAAATTTTTGTTTAAAAAGCCTGCTGAAGTTTTCAGTAAATATTGTCTGTATTAGGTGTTTAGAACCTAAGTACACCCAGTACTTTGATATATTGTGAAATAATGAATAAAGCTCAATCAATAAATGTTCATCCAGTTTGCTTCTCTTTGCTTTAAAAGAAAGGCCTTCTTCAGCATATTCATGATTCATACGCTTACGCTACTATCCTCTTTTCAGTAATGCAATTCAGCAAGCAAACGATTTGTCCTGGTTTCAGCTGGGATAGAATTAACTTTCTTCCTAGTAGCTGGTATAGTGCGTTGTTTTGGATTTAGAATGAGAATAATGTTGACAACCCACTGATGTTTTAGTTGTTGCCAAGTAGTGCTTACATAGTCAAGGACTTTTCAGCTTCCCATGCTCTGCCAGGTGCACAAGAAGCTGAGAGGAAGCATAGCCAGGACACCTGACCCAAACTGGCCAACGGGGTATTCCATACCATATGATGTCATGCTCAGTATATAAACTGGGAGGAGTTGGCCAGGGGGTGCAATCGCTGCTCGGGGACTGGCTGGGCATTGGTCAGTGGGTGGTGAGCAGTTGCATCACTTGATTTTTTTTGCTGGCTTTTATAGAATCATAGAATCATAGAATCATTAAGGTTGGAAAAGACCTTTAAGATCATCGAGTCCAACCGTCAACCCAATACCCCCATGCCCACTAAACCATGTCCCTAAGTGCCTCATCTACACGTCTTTTAAATACCTCCAGGGATGGTGACTCCACCACTTCCCTGGGCAGCCAGTTCCAAGGCCTGACCACTCTTTCAGTAAAGAATTTTTTCCTAATGTCCAGTTTAAACCTCCCTTGGTGCAACTTGAGGCCATTTCCTCTCATCCTATCGCTTGTTACTTGGCAGAAGAGACCAACCCCCACCTCNCGTCCAGCCAGTTTTTTACCCAGCAAAGAGTGTACCTGTCTAGGCCGTGAGCCACCAGCTTCTCTAGGAGAATGTTTCTCTCTCTCATTGTTTTCCTCTTCATTACAATTTATTGTCTTTTTTTTTTTTCCCCAAGTATTAAACTGTTCTTATCTCAAGCCATGCATTTTCTTACTTTTACCCTTCCAATTCATCCCACTAAGGGGGGGGAAAGGGGGGAGGGGGTGAGTGAGCAGCTGTGTGGCTCGTAGTTGCCGGCTGGGGTTAAACCATGACAGTCCTTTTTGGTGCCCCCCAACATGGGGCCTGAAGGGGTGAGATAACAACAGATCTGACCAGAGCGGGTTAAAATAAATTTGTTATAAGCATTTAATAGTCTCTGGTCACAATGTTGTTTTATTTGTTCGCATGGTTGTATTATGTAAATCCTTATTTGCAGCATGTATTCCCTGCGGTGCTCTTTATCACTGCTGAGAGATGGGTTAGGATTATCTCTTTGCTGTACTGTGTAACATTGGCTTACAATACAATAATATTATTGGTAAAAAAATTAATTTGCTTTCTGTATTTGGTATTGCTGTCATTTCCATAACTCGGGCACCATCTCTCGGAAATTATTAATAATTAAACTCTTCACCTTTTCTCCCCGGAGAAGGAATCTATGGGGAAGACAGAGGGGGATGTTTTCCCCTGTTCTTTCACCTTCCCTTTCTCTTTCATTTATTTGTATTAATTTGCAATAATTCAAAATACCAGAAGTACAATGAGATGCTACACCTAAAAGACAACACAAGATCAAGTTAAACAGAAAGCATATGTTGAGCAGGTGTCCTCTAGAGAAGAAGTTTGTGGACTTCTGAGAACTCAGTTTTCATCTAGCTCACTTCCCTGGACTGGCTTACCCATCATGGCTCCAGTGCCAGCACTGGTAGAGAGGAGGGGGGAGGTTGTGTGGCAGAGGACGGGGCGCGTGGGGTAAGGGCAGGCTGAGATGATCTCACTCTGCAGAGGAACCAGATCTCAGAGGTGGCTCCCACTTGTCTGCATTAGGAAAAAATTCTTTACTGGAAGAGTGGTCAGGCCTTGGAACTGGCTGCCCAGGGAAGTGGGGGAATCACCATCCCTGGAGGCATTTAAAAGACATGTGGATGAGGCGCTTAGGGACATGGGTTAGTGGGCATGGTGGTGTTGGGTTGACGGTTGGACTCGATGATCTTAAAGGTCTTTTCCAACCTTAGTGATTCAGTGATTCTATGATTCTATGATTAATATATTGCTTTCACTGTTTTTAGTTGTACACCAGAACTACAAGGTACTTTTCTGGCAGTGGATTTGGCTTTTCTTGGCCCTGGGATACAAACCCCAGAGAGGAGGAAGGTTTTAACCTTACAAACCTGTTTGTAATGTAAAAGTGATGTATGTATGTTGTATGTGAATGTAAAAGCCCTTATGTTCAGCGGCGCTGAATACATGGAAGTCTTTGGGGAAAGACACACACACATCATTAAATGGAGTTTATTGGTGCTCAGGACTGGGGGGCCTAAGTGCTGGGTTGGACTTTAAATGATATCGTCTTTGGTGTCCAGCATGATAAGAGTGGCTGTGACTCTGCTTTCCTCATAAATACAGTGGAAGAAGGTTAATTATTTGGCCTGAGTTATTGGTATTTGGGGCCAAATGAGTACACAAGGACTTCCTTCATACAACCCCATTAGTTTTCCAAAGAGATGCACCAAATCCTGTTTCCACAGGGGTCAAGCAACACCTGGGAGTTTCCTCTGAGTATTTCCCATTCCCCACCCACTGCCCCCCACCCCACCCAAAAATCACACACTCTCCCTTCGCACTGTTGATCGGTGTCAGAGCGACAGTTGCTGACCACATTAACATGAAGTGTGTGTTTTGGGCAAAAGGTCCTCTCATTTCTTGGAGACACTTAGCTGTTTTTTGGTTTTACTCTGAATAAAAGGTGAACACTCATGTTTTTGGCTTCAGCAGTCTTCATCCAGCCTCCTGGGTAAAAAAATTTAATAGTGACTTACCTAAACAGGGTAGTGTCTTCTCTTCTGAGCAACTAATGATTAAGAACTTGCACAGCATTTTGAACACGTAAAAGCCTTAATATCAGCAACAAATTGGGAAAACAGTTATTTCAAAATTAATTTTAAATTGAAGTGTTTAAGTGGCTTGCACTACATTAAAATCTATCACATCATATTTTACATTATCAAAAAAACCTCAGAAACAGTTTGAGCAATGGATGTAAGGTTACTATATTGTCATTGGTATTTTAAGAGGTGATGTATTGCTTTTGCTTTGCACAATGCTGCATTGGTGACAGCTCAGAGAATTACTTCAAGAATGTGAGTAATTCCATTGATGTCAATGACAATTGCTTTGGAAAGAGTGCACTGATTTCAGTCAGAATGCCAACTTACATCCAGCTAAGCATGGATGCAGCGCTGGTGCTGGTATAGGGAGTGGGTGTTTATTTCGCACTCTATCCTCAGTGCAGACACCATGCAGGAGGCAGGAATACCTCCCACACTTCTTTTTTTGAGATGTCTGCAACTGGGGAGCCTTCTGCAGAGAAATTATAGTATTTTTCTTTTTTATTTCTGTAACCTAAGAGTATTTCAGAAGTGTATCTAAAAATGGGAGGAAAGCAGAACAGTAACTTGATTTGTCTTAGACTAGCACTTGCCAGGAGAAGGGGAATAGGAAGACTAATAATTACTAACATTGCCTGGAAAACTGCTTGTCTAAATAACTAAAACTGTTGTAAGTCACTGTTAAACCCAATGAATAAGTGTTGCTATGGAGATACTATTTCATAAAAATCTTAGCTGTTTTCCATTCACTTTTAAACCGTCATATGCAATTACTTCAATTTCCCAGACTCAAGCTATAAAGGGAGCTCGGAAGCTCATTGCTTTTCACAGTTTATGGAGCTAAACTTACCGGAATACAAAACATCCATGAACGTACAAAGTAGATGAGGGGTGATTATTTGTTTCTGATAAAACTTGAGGAATTTTTAGTAAACCACTCCAATTCAGCATTTATAGATGAAATTGCAGAAGTTAATAAGGGCTGTTAAGATAGAGCTTGTAAAAAAATTGTTTCCCAATGGTCATTTGGAAGCTGTTAGATACAACTTGCACCATCAAAAATGTAAGTTACTGTATGCACTCTGAGTTTTCCATTTCTTGAACATTATTCACAACTTTTAACAAGTGGTAAAAAAATAATTAATGTTTGAGAGTGCCAGCAATAGAAACCAAAAAGAAGGATCAAGATAGTCCAGAGATTTACATGTTGCTCAGAAATATTTGCTCTCCATCTACTGAGCAAGCAAAGGTCTCTTCAAAAAGTATGACACATTACAATAAGGGAAGTAAAAGAAAATTAAAATCAGGTGTGAAATCTTATGGAAAATAGTATCTAAGATGGAAACCAACTGACTTTGCTGTGTTATAAACAACTTCTCCAACTTGCAGTATGACAAATGAATGGCTGTACCATTTGAATCAGCATGGAAATTCTGCAGCACTTATTGCCACATCTGAAATTGGGCAGGCTGCTAGTTAACTCTGTGTACCATTTCAAAATTGTAGCAAAGAAATGCAATGACACATCCAAAATAAATCCCCAGTATGAAAAGCTGTGAACTTGGGTGTGAATTTTGCCATCTGGAGAAGAATGGCTGTCAGCAGGGAGATGTGCCTAAAAGACGAGCCAGAGGATGCAGTCTTGCTGTTGCTTGAGTTCAGTGACAATCTGAAAATGAACAAGTGTCCCCAGTGCAGCAGCCAGGTTACAAAGTTTTTGCAACTTTTCATGAAAAAGCTGCTTATACTAATTAATATCAAGTAATTAAATGCCATACACATATAGAAGAAAAAGACCACCTCTCTGCAGAAACACAATCCAAGCATCAAGCCAAAGACAGAAAGTGGAAGAGGGATGGAAACGATGTTCTTTTTCTGATGAATTAATAGTGACTGATAGGAACACCAGCACAGCAAATGCATGGGCTCACTATGAAGTTACCAAGGGGAAAAATAAGGAAAGATGAACCCTTTGTGTGTTGATGGCTCTACGTGAAGCGCTAGAGCCCAGGCTCCTGCTCTGTGGTACTGAGCAGAACACCCCTGGGCTGCTGAGAGGAGCCCCAGACACTGCCTGGGAAAAGAGTTGCAGAAGTGAAATGGTACATATAAGAAGTTGAATAAGCTGTGAATCATTGTATGGGAAAGCAAGGAAAAGGGCCTGGATTTTCCCTGTGGAGCTGCCTGCTTAGGCAGGATAGTGTTGCAGTCAAGCATCACTGATGTACTTCTAGTTGTTTAAACCAGCACCACAAGCAGATTATTTTGATGGCATCACCATGCTCACAGACCTAGACTGTGATTTTTTTTTTTTTCATTTCATTAAACTTCCTTTCACTTTCCCTGTCAATTAATCCTGAGACAAATCTCATTTTCACCCTTTCCCCTCTCCAGAGTACCCCAATGCAGTTACAGAGAGGTGAGAATAAGGAGAGAGTTTCTTTCCAACATTCACTGTCTTTACCAGTGACTTTTCCCTCCTTTTCATTTTCTTTGGCTGCCGCTTTGCCTGCTCTCTCAGGATGTTCACAGAGGAAAAGATGACCAGGGAGCGAACGGTGTGAGCTGTGCCCTCCGCGCAGGCGGGGTGTTGAGCTCTCCGGCATCCTCTGTGGTGTTGCTCACAGCGCTGGCAGCCAAGTCGCGTGGCTTTGTTGCCCTTGGGCTTTGGCTATCCCAACTGGATCCCAACCCCCTGGACTGTTAATGCAATGTGAATGCACACAAGCTTTTTCAGGTTATGATAGGAATATTCCCTTTTGCTTTCACAAGAGGTTGGATACCTGTGCTCCTTGGGATGTCAAAGAGCTGCTCTTGCAGCAGTTCTGTGAATTCCTGCTTGACACTTGGCAGCAAGTGGTACTTGACTACATACTTTTCTTTTTGTGAAACATAAATGGATTTGTGAAAAACAGAAGAAAATGAATCTTAAAAGGAGGCCAGGAGGACTCTGCTGTTAAAATAAGTGAACACAACATCATTCTCCTAGTAGCATTTGCTGCCTTTTGATATTATCTTTATATATATATAAAATATATATATATAAAAAAATTTTTTTACAGGAATGACAGAGATCTTGTTTTTCATTGTTTCATGGAATGACTATACTGCATTCTGTTCAGTAAAACATTTACTATTTCCCAAAAAATCTGAAATAGTGGCACATAATTTTTTTGCTATCAGATAATCACCTATAGGATGATGTAACAGTTAAATACTCTTTTTGTAAACACTCCAGTACATAGGCATTACTGCCTGGTCATGAATGAGTGTGAAACACAAGTTTTTTTGTGTGTAAATCAGATGTCTGTTAAATGCAGAAGACCTGCAGAAGCAATCCTGGATCTATACTATTCAGCCATCTAATCTAGCTATAAATGTGGATGCACGAGGGCCTGCCAGAAGTAGAAATGAACAAAGCGATTTAAGTCAGACAACTCAGTTTCCTACTTGGCATTTCCCATCATTGAACTTCATGAGGCTCTTGCTGGCCAATTTCTCCAGCCTGTCCAGGTCCCTCTGAATGGCAGCACACCCATCTGGTGTATCAGCCACTCTTCCTGATTTTATATCATCTGTGAACTTGATAAGGGTACAGTGTCCCATCATCCATGTCATTAATGAAGACGTTAAACAGTGTTTGCCCCAGTATTGACCCCTGTGACACACTTTCAGCTGGACTTTGTGCTGCTGACCACAAGTCTGTCAGCCAGTTTTCACAATCCACCTCATGGTCCGTTTATCTAGTACAACTTCATCTGTTTGTCTATGAAGATGTTACGTAAGACAGTGTTGAAAGCCTTGCTGAAATTGAGATAAACAACATCCACTGCTCTCTCCTCATCCACTGAGCCACTGAATGATGTTGTCTTTTCACTGCAGAAGGCTATCAGGTGGGTCAGGCAGGATTTCCCCTTTGTAAATCCATGCTGACTACTCCCTATCACCATCTTGTCCTTCATGTGTCTGGAAGTGGTTTTCAGAAGGATTTGCTCCATCATTTTCCCAGAAATTAAGGTGAGGTTGACCACTCTGTAGTTCCCCAAGTCCTCCTTCTCGCCCTTCTTGAAGGTAAGAGTGACATTTGCTTTCCTCAAGTCCTCAGAAACCTCTCCACACCTCCTCTGAGATAATCAAGAGTGGCCTCAAATGACATTGATCAGCTCCCTCAACACTTATAGGTGCCATGAACTTGTGTATGTCTAGTTTGTTTAAATGTTCCCTAATTGGATTCTCCTCTACTGAGGGTAAGTTGTCCTTGTTCCAGACTTTCCCATGGCTCTCAGGGGTCTGGGATTCCTGATGGCATATCATTCCAGTAAAGACTGAGGTGAAGAACTCATTGAGTACCTCAGCCTTTTCCATATTCTCAGCAGGTGACCCACATTTCCTCTCACATTCCTTTTACTGATGATGCAGCTTTAGAAGCCTTTCTGGTTTCCTTTCGCATCGCTCATCCTCACCATATTCAACTGTGCCCCTGTTCATACAGCCCAGGTTGTTGTTGGCCATCTTTGCAGCCAGGACTTGCTGCTGGCCCATGTCCTGTTTGCTGCCCAGTGGGACACCCAGTACCTTTGCGGCAGAGTGGCTCCCCGCTAGTCAACCCCCAGCCTGGGTTGTTGCAGGGGTCCTCCCTTCCTAGGGGCAGGACTCAGCATTTCTCCCTGTTGAATCTCATGGCTCATTCCTCCAGCCTGACCCAGTCCCTCTGGATGGCAGCCCTTTCTTTAAGGCTCCCCCTGGTTTGGCATCATCTGCAAGCACAATGAGAGTACACTCAGTCACCTCCTCCAGCCTCTGATGAAGGTGTTAAGCAGACAGGTCCCAGCAGAGACCCCTGTGGTGCTCCCCTTGCACCAGCCGGCCAGCCTGCCACCTGGTTGTTTCCAAACCAGATCTTGAATATAAGAATACTGTGGGAAATGGTGTCAAAAGCCTTGCTAAAGTCGAGGCACTTGATTTTACCACTCTGTACTGCTCTCCTCTTGAAAAATCTGGTCAGTTTATTACAGAAAGCAATTAGGCTGGTCAGGCAGGGTTTATCCTCAGTAAATCTGTGCCAATTGTTCCCAGTCAGCTGCTTCTTGTGCCCAGAAATGCTCTGCAAGAGGCCTCGCCCTACAATGTGCCCAGGGAGGAAGTTTTCAAGTGAGGCTGACTGGCCTGTAGTTCCCCACATCGTCCTTTTGGCTTCTTTTGAAGGTGGGTGCATCCTTTGCCCTTTTTGACTGATTTGCACTCTTGTCACTTGAAGGGACAAGTGACAAGGGATGCATATCTGCAGGTGCTGATGTCTGCAACAGTTTGAGTTTTCCACGTCTCTTTTATCTGGAGGAACATGGGCTCTTCTAGGGCACGATTCTTATCAGCTTAATAAAGGTGTTTAACATACTGAGATGAGTTGCTGGCTCAAAGTGCCTGCTTGTCTCCACTAATAGTGGGAGTCTGGGGGACAAGCTCCACCATGGACACATGAAATGAAGCTCAGCACTTCAGGCAAGCTTTGCTTTCTCCCATTACACCTGACTGTCTTGACACAGGCTGCCACTGAGGTGGTGAGTAGCAGCAGCATCACCCTGCCTTGTGAGGACTAGGCAGGCGGCACAGGGATGCCATTTGCTCCAAGTAATCTCGTTTCTCTCATCAGCTGTGAGTGGATGATGACTGGGATGGCGGGATGGTGCTAATGCACAGGCAAGCATCGTCATCGGAGGTAAGGTTTCTCAACTCTTTCTTTTCAGAGGACTCTGTCATCTCAGAGTATCCCTCTTGATATCCAGCAATGACAAAAAGTGGTTGATTGTTGAAAAATTGGAGAATAAAATTATCATTCACCCAGGAGGCTTTTGTCACAGAGGGAGCAAACTAAAACCTTTGTATCCTTTTTATTTTGATTCTCCTATTTAACAGCAGAATATGTAATTTCTAACTGATGGCATCTGCAGCAAATCCCAAAAACTTTAAGCCTGGACCAAGGATTAACATTTGTTGTTTTTTCCCATATGCTGTTGAAAAGTATGGCCTTTATCGAATGCACTGTGGCTAAGACATTCAGTTAGAGGATCTTTTCTGGCACTGCCATTAGGAAATCATCTAAACTTTGTTTTTCTCCTGAGGCACCAAGGAAATAATTGAATACCTTAGAACAATAGTAAATATCCATAGATGATGTGGAGGTTACAGACCATAATCTGTGTGTGTTATGTTGGGTATTTTATGAATTGCCTATAGTTGAGCTGTACATAAATCCCTTATGGGTTCCTCTCACAACTAATATTTTCAAGGAAATCCATTTCATTAAAGTGAGAATTAAACCTTCCAGAAACTATATACAAATAAACAATTCCTTCTAGCAGCAGTTTGCAGATCAAAGTTTTAAAACCAGTTGCAGATGTGGGGACCGTGCATGGAGTGTCTCCTTTTTGGAATGTCTCCTGTTTGTACTAAGGTCACAATGGTGACAGTCACCCAGCTGCATGGTCAACCTTCCAGCCATGTATCCTTTGTGAAAGACAGTGTTTAATTGTCTGCTTCAGTCCTGAGGAGATCAGTACCTGCAGAACTGGCTTTTCAGTCCACTTTATTGGATAGCATGTTATGTGCTGTCCTATCACCTTACTCTTAATTACTATTTTTTAAAGATTAGGATCTGAGCAAATAGTCACTTTATGTATTAAAGGTTTTAAAGTGTATTGTTTTATTATACCCTTCATTTACTCTCAAGGCTGCTGTGAGCATTATTTAAACAATATTTGAATTGTCACTGCAAAATACGGTTATAGAAACAGCTGATTTTCATGCAAAATTAACAGAAGGGATAAACCCCTGAATTCTAAGTAATCTGCTTTAGCAAATCTAATTTAAACATCACAAAATTTGCTTTAGGAAATCATAATGAACTACAGCTAATGTTCTGTGTATATCTTAACATTTTCTTTAAATCTTCCACAATGTTTAGTTTTCAGAACAGAAGAACTTGGGCAGATTTTGCTGTGGATTTTCAAAATGACCAGGGAATAGATCTTTCTGATCCTTAAAAGCAGTTGTCACTTCCCTGTTGGTGCGGGTTCTATCCATGTACGGAATTGTAAATACCTCTGACACAAACAGAAACATTTGCAATATGCAACATTTGCTCAGAGAATTAGAGCAAAATCAGCTGTTCAAACTTTGGACCTGAAGTTCTCTGAGTAAACTGGGCACTGACTGAAAACCATGCTTTGATCTGATCCCACGACTAGATTATACACTGAATGGAGGGAGAATAAAAAATATAATTGCAACAGGTTTGAACTCTGCAGAAATGTGAATATTTATTCAAAGATGCTAGGCCAGTGAGGGAATTTCTAACTTACAGTTCCATCTGTAGTGTAGCATGCAAAGTATTTGTATCAGCCTCAGGAGTAAAACCTCTCACACAGCTGGTACATGTTTGATAGTGTTTGAGTTTTACAGCATGATGTAATGTGTTTTAGTTTTCTCTCACAAAGGCAGGATGCTCATCCGGTCCCTTCTCCTACCAACATTTTCTCTGAGACTTGTATTTTTGTTTTGAACTGGGATGGAGGCCATTCTGGTATGCAGTAAGGGGAAGAAAATTCATGTGTTTGGTCTGAATTCTCACCTTCATTGTGTGGGTAGCCTAGAAGAGGTGTTCACCCTCAGGTCCATCTCCAGTGGCCGTAAGGGAGCCATATGGCAACACTGCAAAAATTCTGCACTTCCTTATTTCAATAAGAACAGAATTCTTGTGCCAGTCTTGAGGTGCTTAGAAGAATCCTCCTTCTACCCCTCTTCTTCTCCCAGCTACCTCCCTTTTAGGGCACAGCGGGCAGCCAGAGGATGCAGGCACCCCTCCCTCCTCTGCCCCGAGCAACCCAGTGCTGTTCTTACATGAAAGGAGGATGGAGGAGAAAGAAAATCCCCGTCTCCTCAGTCCCGAGTCTTCTCTCCCTTCCTGCAAACAGAGATGGTTTTAAAACCTCTGAATATGCCTTTCCTAATGCAAATACATTCACAGGTCATGTGGAGTGTAACAGATTAAAAATTAAAAGTGAAGTTTGGAATGGAACTGCCAACCTGAATTTGCTTTTGTCAGAGTATTGCATAGCAGCCTGGATGACAGCTTTGTTTTAAAACCATGTTCCAGTTGAAGCTTTGTTTTTCAAGTTCCTCATAAAAACATACTGTTTTGATTTTTTAGTAACTTTTTTTCTTACTACCAGTTTCTGTAGCAATGTATCATCACGCCCTTTCTTGGTGAAGGAACACTGCAGCATGCAGTATTTGTCTGTGGTAGGTTATCAGAAATGTGGTTCAGTCAGAGCTTAAAACAAGAAAAAGGAGAATAAATTACAAGTCTCATGAGATACAATAACTTCACTCACTTCAACACTTCAGTTTTATATAAGGAGGGCAGGAAGGTAAGTTAAAACTGCACAGATAGTCCTGCTCTTCCTGATTCCTGAGTGCTCAAGTGCTTTAGCCTCCTGAGATAGTTCCTTCAACGCAGCTTTTTTTGTCCATAGCGTATATAAGTATTTACATATAGCCTGCTTCTTCACCTACAAACAGTAGCTACTATTTTGAAAATTTCAGGTAATAGGAGGAGAAAAGACGTTTTAAAAGCTTGATATCAAAGTGGTGTAGTGCAGGAGAATGGTAAATAGAAAGGAAAAACAGCAATATAAGAATATTGACAGTCAAAGCCCATAATGCATAACATTGGGCCAGCAGCTTGGTGTGCACAGCCAGTCTGGCATTAGCATCGCCTTGAGGGAGGCCTCGGTTTGTTTGACCTTGAGATTCTCACTCTTTGAATGAGCAGAAAATGGGATAATACTGAGGTAATACTTTCCCTCCTGAGGGAGGTGCCATTTATTAGCAGTTTTTACATGTTGTTATTTCGCTTATCATGGAAAAAAGCCTCAGAAAAAGCTGGTTGCCTCAGTTCCCTGAACACGATTATACGTTAAGGGACTGTGGGAGTAGCAAGTTAGGAGAAGCAGACCAAAAAATAAGGGAGAGAGTGTTTTATTAAAGGCACAGCTGATACGAAGCTCAACAGAGCGTCTGCAAACATGCCGCGGTGAGGAGTGAAGGTGGATTGCCTCCCTGACGCACCCCAGCCACGAGCGTCCTGACGTCCTGCCCAGGCGGGGCCAGCATCACTCTGCCGGTCGCTCCAGCTCTGCCTCAAGGCCAGAGGCTGTCAAGGGTTTTCTGGTGAAACAGTTCTCTGTTGGAAAATGCCACTTCAGTGAGACTGAAAGGTTTAGTCGATTTTGACATAATTCAGCTTTGAAACAAATTTTGGTTTTGCTTGGAAAAAACACTTTTTCTTTTGAAAGTTGAAAATAAAACATTTCAGCAATGATGCTTTGTTTTACCACTTTTGAAAAGAATTTTATTTTTATAGTGCTTTCTGGCTTCCAATTTGTTATCTCAGGGTCGTATGTATAAATAAATTGGATATGAAACACAATCAGTGATCATTTAAAAATAATCTTTAACAGGGATTTTCACAGATTTGTCCTTAATTTTAAGGAGGAACCATTGTAATCATCTAGAGCCCAATTCCGGCATGACAGGCTTCAGATTTTCTTCTGTACATTTCTGCTTTAACTCCAGTGCTTGAAATAAGAACCCTCTTTTATTAAAACACCTTTACATGTCAGTACTGTCAGCGTTGACTACTCTGGGAAACAGCTGCTTGGATGTGCAGAAATATATTTTTCATTGAAAATGTCAGCTGCTCAAGGGAGCAATGCAAGACCATTCT
Organism: Pelecanoides urinatrix; assembly: GCA_013400755.1. Lineage (NCBI taxonomy): Eukaryota > Metazoa > Chordata > Aves > Procellariiformes > Procellariidae > Pelecanoides > Pelecanoides urinatrix. The sequence continues at coordinate 207,935 of VZTQ01014538.1, forward strand.
GCTCACCTAATACAAACAGTACTCTTAGAATATTAACTACAAATTTCATCAGAACACTACCAACTCCAGAAAAACACGTACAAAAATTAAAGGGGCAGCCTCTATAATATAGTAAATAGACATAAGGTAGGCAGATACTCTAAAACTACAGCCAGTAGTCCAGTCACTCAATGAATTTATACAGAAATGAAAATTTAGATGATACAATGCAGCTCACTAGGTTATACCAGCATTAAGTGATGTTCTGAGTACATTGGTACAGTAATTTCCCATAAAGAAGCAAGCAATCTGTTTTCCTTACAGGAAAAAATCTAATATGACAACACCAGTAAGGCATATTTAGAAAGGGCTTTTTCAAAGAAGTCTGACAGATAACCATCCATTTTCCAATTAAAATGTGATTTGAGTGTCTGGTTTTCTTGGGTTTGTATCAAAATACCAGCAAAAATGCACTTGTTTTCATTATATGACCAAGTGCAAGCATGTTTGGAGCATTTAAATTAAGTCAGTGGATTATGAAGATTATCCAAAATGGCAATCATCTGAAGCAGTTATCGTCGGAGAACACGGTTTAAAGTTGTAATCCTCCTCTTATGAGAAAGAGTGTCCCAGTCCCTACCCTGTGCCAGGGTACACAGAGGCTGTCACCAGGTTCAACATTGCCTCAAATGGAAATCCTCCTGGCAGGGTGTTTTGTACCACTATGAGTTTTACCATGTGGATCAGTATGGAAGAGAGAAGTCAGGAAAAGTGATGTTTTAAAGTGAGCCTGAAATAAATCATGACATGAGTATAGGAAAATTCTGGTGTGCTTCCAAACTGGAAAGCCACTGGTGAAAGAATAACTGAGCCTAAGTCATTGCCCTTGGGCAGAAGTATCTGGACCACAGCAGCATAGCATTTACAAGTTTATATGACAATATACACAATACCTCTTCCTAAGATTCTTTGATTATCAGTATATGCAAATTATCAGGGTTTAACCTATAATTTATTCATGGTTTGGTCAAATCAGAACACATGAATTGGAGAGTTCATCTCTCCAAGGGTCCAAACTATGCTAAATTATCTTCAGCCCTTCAATCATATGGAAAATACGTTTCACATATTTGAGAATTGCTCCATTCCTACTCCAGCCATGCACTTCCCAATTTAAGGGAAAAGAAGGCAGGAGAAAGAGGTCAAAAATGTATTTTTAAAAGGATAAACCATCTCTTCATTTAAATAGTACGTGCAGGGCAAAGATGAAGGCAATGTTGTTCACTCATTCCAGCACTGATCCATTCGTCTCTACTACTGTGCAATTCAAATAGTGATCTTGCAAGTTAATCAATGAAAGTCCTTTGATGTGGCAAAGTGCAAGGCAATTTCCAACACAAACTTGAGGTGGATGAACTGTGTTCTCCAGACCTACGTTACAGTATGGAATAAAACAAAAAAACCTGTTTTAAGATAAGATGAACTGTCAGAGAAGTAGCGATATCAGTGGAAGGGCTTGTTGTCTCATTATTACTCAGTAAAAGAATAAGCATGAGACTCAGTTATGTACACAACGAAGTAAGTGAAGACTGTAAGTACTTTGTCAATCGTAGTCACTCTTTAGATTTACGTACCAGTGAGAGCTGTGGTACACACAACACTCTGGTCTCCTTGTTGCCTAGACTGAGGACCTGTGAAGCACACTGCCTTTCCCATTGCTCAGCACTCAAAGGTTTCTTTTCTGTGGAAACAAGGACTTGGGGGGAAAAATAGGAGATTATGAACCACACATCAGGGTCCCCCCATGGTGTGCACCCAGATTCAGGAACTCAGAAGACCATCTTCTACACTCTATCTAGATTTTGCTGTTAATGTATGAAGGGCTGAAGTAGCCAAATGCCACTTGAAAATCTGGGTTAGAAGGTGCCAGTCTTGCTGTTTTAAACTAATTGTATCAGAAAAAAATTGAAAAAATTTGGAAGTATCACTAGCACATTAAATTCAGTGTTTTCAATTCATTCTGACAAGTTTCAAAAAAGTTAAAAGGCAGAAGAGATTTAACCTCCTATAAATCTCAGGGCGTTTTCTTTAATTTTATCCACTTACCTTCATCTTGAGCAAGCTAACTTATATTTGAGTAAAGCATGACTTGTTTGGCTATAGTGTATTTCCCCAAAAGACATCAAAGTCTTCATTTGAAGATAAATGAAATCTTCAGCTCAGGACATCAAATGATGGAAAAGCCACCACCTTCCCAGGCGCTTTCTTAATCACCATTGTTGTTCATACTTCTTTTTTTCATTGGTCTGTATGATTTCATTGTTCACATCGAGTTTCAGCATTCCCTGTCTGCGTGTTGTCTCCAGTAGATATTTGATACCTACTTTGAGATTATGGATTAAAAATGTTTAATAATGTTGGGCTTTGTTGTGATCCCTGTGAGCCTCTAATAGTTATGTTTATATGCCACAAGCAGTTTGGGTGACCTTGTTGTTTATCATATTCTGTCAGTCAAATATAATATTTTTTTTCTGCTTTCAAATTTCATTTTGTTGTTGGCTTGGAAAAGCAATGTACATTCTTTTTGCTCTAGGAGTTCAGTTTTTTCCCAAACCTTTATATGAAGACATGCATTCTTTGTTTTGACATAGATGTTTATCATTTATTTTTATTCATTAAATATTTAAACTGTACTTTGTCTGAAATCCCATTACTCAGAAAGAATACATTTGGGGCAATAGCTATCTCCTACCTCTGATCCAAAAAAAAATTGTAACGGATGTTTGCATTAGAGTTACTCTCTTACTATGTGCATGGAAAACTAGTAATAACAGAAAAAGATTGAGCTTGTTTATAATTTTTAAATCAAGAGGTGTATTAACCTGTTCTATCCAAGATTCTTCTGTTCTATCCATATTCTTCTCAAATATGGATTAAACACATCCACAAAGTGTCAGTAGACATTTACATCAGCTCCAATTCATAGAAGTACCACAAAAAGCTCTTGAAACATCTAACAAAGTAAGTTTTGAAAATGCTAACTAAGTTTGACCTCCTGGTGATGAATTGTACTCTTCAACAGCTGGATTTCAATGATTTGTTCCTGTTTGTCAAAACTGCTTAGAATTGCCATTCCTCTAAGGAACACACTCCCACATACTAGCAGCCTTGGGTGTCATGATGTCATTTGGGTGCCAGGAAACCTTTGGACAGTATGATTTGGCTATGTCTTAAACTGGCAGGTCCCAAAACAACAAGCTTAAATTCCAACAGAGAGGTGTTAGCTTAAAAAGGACTCCATGTGCAGCCAACATGGTAAAAAAGCTAGGAAACAAGCTACTAGCCATATTGTTGCAACTGCACAATAATGTAATATTGATTTCAAACATAAGGATTTTGAATATTGGAGCAAGTCATCCTCCAGTAGACATGACAGAGGAGGAGGTAATTTTGATAATCAGTCCAGCTAGGTTTCAGTGAAGAAATAGCAACTATAAACAAATTCTCTTGATTAATTGTACTGTTTAACAAAAGCTGTACATCTCAACTTTATAGCATCTACAGATCTGATTTGTCTCACTGGTGTTTTGGTTGAAGTGCCCAGGATTTTACAAAAACAGCACTGTAGAGGTGACTATTCATAACAAGCTATTTTGGCAATACACAATAAAAAGCTGTAAAAAGATGGTAAGTCAAACAGCATCTTAGTGCACTCCGTGCTGCCATTCACATTAACCTCCCGCACTTTGATTAGCCACTGCCTCTTTACTCATATAAGATCATCAATACAGACAACAGATGCCTTAGTCTGTCAGCATGGTCAATCTCTGACTTGTCTCTACTTCGAATTCTGACATGACAAGGATCGTTGAATACTGCAGAAAATGGTATTTTCTAATGAGTCCAACAAAATGACTGTCAATAACTTTCTACTTGCGGTCAGTGCAAACATTTAAATATCATTCCAAAGTGTGAGCTGCATCCGGTCTTCTTTTGTGAAGCTAGCTCCAATGTTGATCTTTTAGGAACACATGCCAAAACTAAAGCTTTGGTATTAACTAGCTGGCTTAGCCTGGGTTGCACATGCTCACACACTTCTCCAATCTGCAACTCAGCTGCAGAACTCTGTTCATCTCATGTCATTTGTTCATAGCAAGCTGATTGGTGTGTGGTTATATTTTGATCTGTTTACCACGTGAAAATATTTCTGTCTTAACAGTTGCTGGTGTTAAGCATATGTATTCATCAGAGGGATGCAACTCATTAACTATCAGGGAAGATCCAGGCTATTGTTCATCTGCCATTGCATACAAATCTTTCCAATATGCTTGTAGTTTTGCAATCTTTTAAATAATCCCTGTGGTGTAAGAGACTGAGCACAGATAGCCTGGAGTCAGGTTGGTGAGAAATATGTTCCTCATCAGGAACAAGAAAAAGATTCACCAGTCCTACAATCCAATATGAAGACCCTTCAGTGGGACCAGCTGAACAGATTATAAACTGTCCAGTTTGCAACCAGTCTTCACAGGTGTCACCACTGTGTCTTGCAGCAATGGATAAAGAGCTGTGAATAAAGACGACAGAAAGCAGACTACTGTTAGGAGTGATGGCAGTTTCTCAGCATGAATAAGCACACAGGGAGCTGCTGCTGAACTTGACAAGGGGAATGTGTTTGCGTATGGTTGGGCTCCCTAGAAGACAGAATTTTGCAATTCTTTATCTCTTACTGTTCATTCTTGCAAAACTTCTGAAGAAGACAAAACAATGGACAATTCTGCCTCCGTCATTACCTGTGCGACCATCACCTTGGATGGATCCTAATGAGATCAGGACTTAATTGTATGTTCACCCCTAAGGAATCCTTGTCGGTAAGCACTTCTAGTAGTTACAGAAACCAGAAAAGTTCCAAACTTCTGAAGTCTGAATATTTTTTGAAGTTCACACACACTGGAGCTGACGTTGGGTTTGTCTAGTTTGGAGAAAAGGAGGCTGAGGAACAACCTTATTGCTCTGTTCAGCTTCCTGAGGAGGGGAAGTGGAGAGGGAGGTGCTGATCTCTTCTCCCTGGGATCCAGTGGTAGATGCAGGAGAATGGTTCAGAGCTGCAACGAGGGAGGGTTAGACTGGACATTAGGAAGCATTTCTTTACCAAGAGGGTGGTCAAACACTGGAACAGGCTTCCTACAGAGGTCGTCGTTGCCCCAAGCCTGTCAGTGTTTAAGTGGCATTTGGACAATGCCCTTAACAGCATGCTTAGCTTTTGGTCAGCCCTGAATTGGTCAGGCAGTTGGACTAGATGATTGCTGTAGGTCCCATCCATCTGAAATTATTCTATTCTATTCTATTCTATTCTATTCGACTCTGTACAGTTGCCTATTGGTGTTTCCTGGTCTGCCTTGTGCCACTGCAGCTGTGGACCTGGATGGAGGGACCCTGTCTTCAGCTTGCCAAGGTGGGGACATGGCATGGACAGACCCTCTGACTCCACATGTGTGGCTCCCTTTCTGCTTCTGAGGCACACTCAGGAAAGACGACAGAAAAGGGTAGATGTGGTGAACTCTTCTGGCAATGGCAGCTTCATTTTAGGGGCAACTCAGTAGCAGGGGCATGCCTGCACAGACGTGCTGAGTACTACATGAACAATAAGCTCACTGCTTCCTAGAGATGATGGATCTACTGTTTTCTCGTGATTTAATGCATTTAAAATATTTTTCAGGAATGTGATCTATTCTGGACAGGCTGGGAGGGAATTTACATTTTAAAAATTAAATTGAATTTTTTTCTCTCTAATTTAATAATTTTATATAGTTTATGAGTTATAATCTGATCAAAATGTACGACATTGACTATTAAAACTGTTCACTGTATTCTGGTTTGAATTTTATTTACTTCAACTTCAAGCCATTTTACATTGTGATGCTTTTAACTGCCAGATTAAGGAGTCCACTAATGTATTTGTGTACTGTACTAGAAAAGCAGCAAGAGAACCAATTTGAACATCAAAGAGGGCTAAATAGATACAGCTGCTTAATTCAACAATTTGAGTTTGTTTATCATTAAAACATATATTGCTTTGGCCAAGACACTGCAGTTTTAATTACTGTTGATTTTCAGCTCTTAGAATTAAATTTTATCAGGCTTTTCCATGATAGGGAATGGTTTCTTCTTTAGAATAAGCTCAAGATCAGAAGTGCTATGACTAAATTTTGCAGGAAGAAGCAGTGCATTTCCTTTCGGAGAACAAAACACCCTCTAGGCTGTAAGAAGTTTTCTGACACAGAAAAGATAGTTGTGTACAGATTATGCTTTGGGGAAAGCCTGTGAGGACTTGAGGCACCAAGAGGCAATCTTTATGTTAAAAAATCATTTCTCACTCCTGCAGCAGCTTAATAGCAGCATGTCACATAACATTGTCAGATCTCATGACTGGGACTGTTACCTTTTGACTCCACTGATCATGCCAAAAAGGCAATCTATGCTCACAAAGACCAAACGATGGGGAAAAAACCCAGCACAATCAAGTCAGTCTCTGGGTAGTTTCGAAGTTTGGTCAGATAATTGAATGAATTATAATTTGCACCTGATTCCCTCCACCTGAGTGTGTTAAAGTGCACTGCCTTTTATTGCATGGGAATGAGTACTTCCCCCATTTCTGATGACCCTAACAAGAATAGCTGACACAATCAGAGAAAACCCTAAAGGTCTCTGACTCGCTCTGCTCCAAGCCAGATGGTAAGAGGCTGATGTACAAACACACACACAGTCCCTTGGCACCGATGGGCAAAGGGAACCCCATGGCACTTGAACCCACCTAAGAGTGGTTACAGATCAAACCAGATAAAGGCACATAGGATAATCATGGTCCCACATCCGTGCAATCTTAAAAACATCAAACATTGTGAGATCAGTATAGAAGAGCATAAGGAACCACAGCACTGAATTACTTTTTTGGAAGTCTGAATGCTAAAACTGCAGTTTTAATAAGTCCAAGCAGTCATCAAATCCAGATTCCCCATTAGCAAAGAGCTCAGCACAGACTGCTGGGTTGTAAATATGGCCTCCTGAGGTAAATTTGGATGATGTCTGCTCTAATCTGCTGGCACAGCTTCAGAGGCTGCTCTGACCTGCCATGGTCAGTTGCAATGCATACGCTTGTCCAACATGGCCATGAGGTGGTCACTTTGTTGTGCCTAAATAGTCCCCTCGGTCTCCCCCCGGGACCTATGAGCAGCATGGTGCAAGCTATTCTGTCAACTGCATGCTGTCAGATGTACCGCTTAGAACCTTGTTGCAGAGGCTTGCAGGCCCCTGCAAGGCTGCGAAGGGCTGGCTTGAGAGGATACAACCATACTGTCCACAGCTGCTGCCATTTGGACTTCTAACTCATTGTTGTCATTTTCCCAGGGGCATCCTCTCTGGGAGCCACATAACAATAAGGTATTCTGCACTGCAGAGGCTGAGTATAGTGAGATTTAAGGGCACCTTCCCCAAGCAATAACACAAAGAAGTCTTCTTCCTCCATGTAGTGAACGCTGTAAGCATTTTGGCAATGACTGAGGGAAATTTGAAATCTTCCCATAGATCCTAATTTCTAAAGCAAACATGGCATACTCTCCAGCTCTGCGTTACATTCCTCTCTACATCAGGACATAATGTGTGTGGCAGAAAATAAGACTGCTCTCTACCTCACCTTTTGGTAGCATCATGCGGCAGACCTCCAGGGACTTTTGCACGGCTCTGTTGACTTTGAGCCACCCAAGTATTTAACACCTTGGTCAAGGGAGTCCCTGGTGGGTCCCACAAGCTGTGTGGTTGCTGCAAACTCCCTCCTGAAGTAGCTGATTTACAGCCCAGCTCCCTGGCCATCTTTGCACAGAGGAGCTTGCTCTTCTTCCCCCTCCCTCTGGAACTGCCTGGAGTTTGCCTGTGCAAACAGGTGGGCAATGGTCCTCGTTTTGAGAAACATGCAAAAGCTGTCACAGTGGCTTTCTTTGCAAAGGTTGTAAAAAAGAATGAGGAGTGATCAGGAAAGATAAGGCACAGCTGGAGCTAAATTTGGCGAGGGAAGTGAAGAATAATAAGGGCTTCTTCAGGATCCTTAGTCAGAAAAGGAAGACAAAAGAAATTGTACCCCTCCTAATAAAAAAGACAGGGAATCTGGTAACTGTCATGGAGAAGGTTGAAGTTCTCAACAACTTTTTTGCCTCAGCTTTCACTGGCAATTGCTCTTCCCACATCTCTCAAGTGTCTGAATCTCCAAAAAGAAAAAAATAGAGTGCATGTTCACCTGAAATGTAGCCCAAGCAATAGACAAGCCTTCTTGATCAGGATAATGCCTCCAAGTGGATCAGAGATTATTGAAGCTGGAAAGCAGAAGAACATAATACTAAAATAATTTTAGTAGTAATTTCAGCAACTCCTTACAAAAGGTTTTTCCTCCAGGCATCTGAATAACAACAGACATTCCCAGAAGCATCTTGCATCTCAGCATCTATAAATCATCAAAACACACGATGAGAAGGAAAGAAAGAAGGCAAAAAAGAGGGAGCAAGCAAAGAAAAAAACCCAAAACCAACTCCCACCGCCCCAAACCCAAAGAACAAAAAAAGACCTCAGTACAAAAGAAGCCCAAGGGAGTCCTAGGGAGTTGAAGATACAGGAAACCTTCTAACGAAAGCAGTTCTGCTGGTTTCAGGAGGAGGTAGTTCTTCCTTCAGGGCAAAAGCTTTTTGGAAATGACAGTTCATCATCTTTCTCTTCAGTTTCCAGATGTGGAAAGAGTTGTCATTTTCATCTTCGCCATGAGCAATACTCAAAGCCACTAGGAGGAGGAGGAGAAGGAGGAAAGTTAGCTAACACAAATAAAGGTTTTAAAACTTAAATTGTCTTGATGTCCCTTTGTTCCTGAAAATTCAAAACAAAGGAAGCAGGAGAAGTCTCCTAGAAACATCCTCTGTCTATAACTACACAGACACAAACATGCAACACAGCAGAATGGGCAAGGCAATAGTTAATCAGCAGAGTTTGAGCAGGGAGAGCCTCCCCTGTTCCATGGTACTGGATCCCAGCTGCACCCCAAGTTTGGTGCTACCTGCAAACTTGCTGAGGGGGCATTCTGTCTCCTCCTTTATGTCATTGATAGAGATGTTAAACAGGGCAGTTACCAGGACAGATCTCTCTGTTATTCCCCTGTTCTTGGCCTCCAGATCAAGTACAACCCATTAACCACTGCACTCCAAATGTCAAAACAGGTTTTTACCCATCTGCTTGTCCACCCTTGCAGACCATAATGTCCTTACATGGATACAAGGATATTGTGGGAGACACTGCTCTCCTTTCATCTGGAAACCCAGACATTTTATTATAGAAGGCCATCAAGTCAGGTGGGTACCATCTCTCCCTACTTACCCTATATCCTCAAAGAGGATCCTGTGTTTTTAAAAGCCCTGTCAACAAAACAGTCCCTGTTGACAATGCCAGCTCTGGAACTGGCTGTGGATCTGCAGGTTCTGTCACCTTCTGCCCAGGCCATTCCACCTCACTGGCAGAACCAAGGAGAAAACCACCTGGGACCCCATGGTCTTGACCATCACCCCCAGAGCCATGTAGTCACTCCAGAAACACTCCAGCTCTTCCTGGCCATATTGTCTCCATTTGGAGAAGCAGTGGGGGTCATAGTCCAAGGGCTGGATGAACCTCAGCAGCCCTTCTCCTGGACTGTACACCTTAGCTAGGCCCTTTTCCTTACCTTTGGCTGGCATAGTTATGGCCTTGCCTCTTTCCCACAAGAAAAAATACTGTATAGAAGGTTATCTGTAGAATGACCCTTCTCCCCTAGGACTGACATCTAGTCTGCACCTTTTTTTGTATTGGCATTACCTGCCAGTTCTCCAAAGACACTTAAAATATAGGGTTTTTTTTTCCTTTTTTCTTTTCTTTTTTTTTCTGTAACATGAGTTTTCATTGCCTGAGTTACTGTTTTTTAGGGCAAAATAACAAATCCACATGATCTGGATGACTGATCACATGGCACATATTTCAAACTCATAGCAATACTTTACAGCTCCCATTAATTCAGTACATTCATTGAATAAACAGAAATAAACAAGCCTGAAAAAAAGTTGAGGACACGATCTGCTCAGAACCATTCAGCAAAGAGAAAAACCATCTAAATTCAACAAAAGGGATCATAACAAATAATTCATACAGCTCTGCGAGGGAGAGCACTGCATCATTTGCTCTGCTCTCGGATCTAACTTATGTGTTGGTCTGTCAGTCTGTCTTCTAGAGTGAGCTGTGTTGCTTTGTCCCCATGTCTCCAGGAATTTGCCACAGCAGAATTTCAATAGTATTTTTAAGAGAAAATCCTTTTTTATCGCTAAGAAAATATCTTCCATTGTTCACCAGCTGTAAAATTTTCCTCAGTAAGTTAGGTCAACAGCAGAAGGAGATTCTTTCCTACCTATGTAAGAAATGTATCCCTGTACCCTGGGTATGCTTCTTAACTGATGGCAGGAAAGGTAATTTAAGAGAAAAAAATTACCTTTATAATGAAGTCTGCTCAGCTTCTCTTTTTGGGAAAGCAACGTAACCACCCTTAAGGGATTGAGACCATACACCAGCTGTTCATTCACTTCTCTTAAGTTGCTTGAAGAACACTCAGAACCTTCCACAGGGTGAACTTGTCAGCTGAGTATCCAGTTTGACCATGTGATGGGTCTGAGACTGGTGTTAGTCAGGGCAAATGGGCTTTCCTTCCTGTGCCTGGGACTGTGGGGGCAGTTTTGTTCCTGGAACAACTTGGGTCAGTTGTAAGAGTTAACATCCCTCAGTTGTGCTCAGACTCCTTCTGAGTCACTGCAGGAACGTGGACCCACTAGGACAGAATAATCCTCAGCAATTGCTGCACCTACTCCTCTTCTTCTCAACACTGAATAACCCCAAAAGTAGCAAGTCATCTTTGAAGACTGCAAAAATGTGCCTGAACCTGGAGCAGATGCCCCTATACTGGATGGGAAAGGTAAATTCAATCCCCAAATCTCTTTGCAGAACTTAAAAACTTCAATAGAACTGACTCTTTGACCTTATCGCCTGTTTCTGCCTTCATTAAAGCTAATGATCTGAAGGCAGCACCAGGTTGTTGGAAATTTAGTATGTAAGTTGTAAATAATTGCAATGGTCATTAAGTATGCTGAACAAAAACTGAATATTTAAAAGGAAGACTTTCAGGCAGGACTGAGCCCTGCAGAAAACTGCAAGCTCTTATGCAGCCAGCTGGCCATGCTTGCCAGGGAGGGATGAAGACAGTAGCTGGAAAATGTCCCTCAGACAGGGTTCTCACTACAAAATTCTCTGTGAAGAGCAGTAAACCACAGTGATCTCAGCCATCCTCTTTTTTAAAGATATCTTGTCTTTACTATGAAAGATTTAGGGCAAATAAAACCAGCAGCTCACCAATGCTAGATGCTGTACACCAAGGCCAAGTCATTGGTTTCACAGTCTCAGATGAGAGTCCAATTAATCCTTGTCACAGGGAAGGGATGTTGCCTCAGGACACATACAATCCTGCAAAAGAAATTAGGTGCAGACACATATTGCTGCTGGGAAAACACTGGGCAGAGGTGGAGGGGAGTCACAATAACACATTGAGAGTTTTCAGGTGTTCGATCATTCCTTGAAGGGGTGGGATTATTAGGAGTGTCTAGTGCTCAGCTTCTGTTTCTGCAGATGTGCACGGCAGGGTTTTTGGCTGGCTTTTACCTGAGTATGTTCAGTGTGGCGATGTAAGAAGGAAGGAAAGCTCAAGGATCAAGGAACCACCTTGGCACCCATTGTACAGAGACAAGGTCTGATTCAGGGTCTCACTCTGGTTTTACACCATTTACAATATCACTTCATTTATAATCCCACTGGGACTATTACAGGATGAAATCAGGAGCTGAGTGGGATTACCCCTGATTTACACGAGAGGATGTCAGAGCAAGCTTACTAACTGCTTACTGTAATGTTTTGCCTTTGACTGTATTTTTTTTAATACTACTTAATGCTCTGAAATCTTTGTTTGCAGGGACCGACACAGGCCCAAGGTACAGGGTGTTAAGTACCTTCCATAAACAAAGTCCTTAACGAACTTCTGAACCCCCTCCTGCTTCCCCAGGGTGCTCAGCTTGCTTGGAGAAGAGTCCTTGTTTTACATATACGTTGGTTTTGGTTTTGGTTGGTTGCTTTAGTAGTTTCAAGTCTTCTGTTACAGCATTAATATTATTTTCGGTCATCATGTGGGTTTTATCTGCTGAGGAGAAGGTGCCTGTGGTACGGAATGAGGTTCTGCCCAGCACCAATACTTCCAGGTGAAAACAAAAGCTGGTGGCATCTGTTCATCACCACCTGGGATGTGCTAAATTCATTTCTGACCCTAAATACCAAGCAACTGGCAAATGTCCATTGGTATTGTGCTCCTTCTGGAGTTACTGACAGACCAGTTTCATGACAGCAAAACAGGGTCCTGCTGAGTACCTGTACTGGCTTCAGCTGGGCTCTCAGCACTCCTCCAAACTGTACCCCCTTTGAAGAATAAAGATTAAAACAACTTCTAGTAGTTCATTCTGAGCATATTAGCATTTTGATTATATCAAAATTGGTCTGAAAATGAAGAAGTGTTTAGTTTGGTTTGGTTTGGTTTGGTTTTATTCTGGCTACAGGAGGGTTTCACTAACACTAAGTCGATATAATGAACACTCATTTTTAGAGTTGGACGATATTCAACACAATGAGATAAAATGGAAGGGCTGGGTCATAGAAAGTCCTAATAAGGGCTTGATAACAGCACTTCAAAAGCGGAACACTTTTCTTCTCAGAAGGGGAAAGTTTTAAAATCTATGTCTGACCTTTAAGTATCTTTGAAAAATATTATTATGCGTAATCTTTCATTCTTTACCCTTTATGCTTCAAACAGAGCTTTTTTTGACAGAATACATCCCTTTTCCAGTACAGTCTCTACATTTTCAAAGTTCAGTGGCACATTAACATTTACAGAAAGTTTTTATCATTATTGTAGGAAAAGTTTGAATGCCAGAATCACTGTGGGATTAACTAATTAATATTTTGAAAGCACTTTGAAGAAGAAAAGTGCAAAAGGAAAATACACTTTTCTATTTTTGATGAAAATTAGAACTCCATTATGCAGATTTTCAATTTTGCATTCAAACCTGTTCAGCAGAGTGCTCAAACACAGCTGGATGGTGTCCTGAATCAGGACTATCCTAGACCAAAAGAACGTGTGGAAATTCTCCTCCTGGACCAGTAAAGCCAACAACAACAGAACAAGTGATATTGAACTTTCATAATGAAACTTTCATAAAGGCATTGTCTTATCTCTCAGTACTCTGCTCCCGATTGCAGAATGGAACTGAGTCACCTCTGAGGCTCTCTCCACACAGTCCTCCAGGACAGGACAGGACAGGACAACTAAGAAAACACAGGTTGAGTTTGTCAGATAGCAGCATGATCTCACTGGCGGGACCCCGCAATGGAGCATGTCTCCAGAAGACATCAGACTGAGTTTAGCCCTGGTACTTAGCTCAGTCAAGAAATAAAACTTTTTTGGTTTGGGTTGGGTTGGTTTTTTTCCCCCAAGAAGATTCAGCCATTAGTTTCTGAACTGGCTTTGCATTTGATAATAAAACTTTTTCAGTTGTCTTGCAGAAAGAGTCAGATCCAGACTAAGTCAGAAGCACAGAATTAAGAATTGCAGTATCTAAATGTGGGAGCCTGGAGAAAGGTTAAGTGTCTCATATAACCTTAGCCTTTATGCAGGGTTAAGGTTATAACCTGCATAGATCTCCTGCAGACATCTCCAAAAGTCTTCAGAAGGCAATTTAGACCAATTAAGTAAACAGCTACCTGTCTCTGCTGCCTGTGTGGGAAAGTCAGGCTTCTCACTGCTGCTACAGAGCCAAGGAAGCCCTCCAAAGCAAAGTCAGTGGCAAATGTCATCTCCAAATGAAGGTACTCACCCAAGATAAAGATGGTCCAAGATCTGAGATATTGTTTTCTAGGAAATGTTTGTGCATTACTAGTAAACAGAAAGTCATAGTCCTAGGAACAAACTCCTTCAGGTTTGCTCCTTCCTAGCTGGGTGAGCTCGCGCTATGGGTGCAGCCAGTCTGCCTCCTGTGCGCTGTGCTGTCACCCCGCTGCAGTGGAAGAGGAGCCCAGGGCATTAGCATTATGAAAAAGGGAGGTAGTATGACAAAGTTTTGGGTTGAAATCAGTGCAGTGCTATGAAGTTAATGTGCCTAAATTCTCTGTCCTCCCCGGGGAGTCACATGGGATTTATGTAAGGGGGGATTTTGTCACCCTAGGTCTGGATGCTTTTAAGCAAACATGTGCATTAACTTCATGGGTAACTCAGACATCAGGGGTAAATCAGGGAGTTCCTCACGTTCCTGGAGAGCTAGCTGGTGCTATAAAGCAGCATTGTCTTTGAGGGCTGGGTGTGATTTAATCCCTTTACATGGCAACGCTTTTGAACTTTCCTAGAGAGGTACAAACTCACATTTTGAATCTGGTGTTTGCCCAGAGCATCCTGTGCAGTATGTCTATATTACCATCCAGGCCAGTTATTTTTTCCTCCACCTCATCCCCACTATAAGTTTTGTCCATGCCTTCCTTTTGGGACAACAGTAGTTCTTACTGTCAAGTTAAGCTGCATGAAATACTCTTCTCCGAGGTGGAGCACATCCTTTTCTGATTCATTTCATACCAATGAGAAGGAAACAAAGAGAATGGGAGTTGAAACACATGGGTAAAAGCTTTGGGCATGCCAAATGGTAGAAACCCAGGGAATAATCAGTTCCAAAATATCAAGTAGATAAATATTAAGTGTAACTCAGAAACTATTCTATAAGCCAAATAGGGATTACATGTGCCTCTGTGGACAGATTGGATCCTGTCTCCATGGAGGAGTTCAAGACATTTTCTGCATGAAATAAACTAACTCAGAAGTCGTGCAAAGAGCTAGTCAGAAAAAGCACCCACGAGGAACCACAGTCCCATGTTTGCCTTGGCTAGTTTGGATGGGCTGATGAAAATTTCCTGTCAAAGCCTTGATGATGGCAGTGAGGAACCAGCCTGCATTTGGAGGGGGAAATAGCCCTGAAACTGAGGTTTAACAGAACAGAAATGTATACACTTTCTGTTTAAATCTTTTGTCCTAAATAGCAGTCCTTTGTCTTAGGTGTCTGGTTAGCTAGCTCTGTGAAAGCAGAGGACCAGCACCTATACCAGACCTACTGTGAGGACCATGGTAATGGACAGGAGGAACCATAAATGCCTGGGATGTGGGGAAGGACAGCAGGATCCATCCCAGAGGGACCAGAGCCGGAGGAGCAGCACTCGTGCTGAGTGGCTTCAGAAAGCTTTGGAAGGAGGAGGTCATTGTTTCCATTTTTCCCTGGCTTGTGACAAGAGCTCTTGAATCTAGTGAATGAAGCATGACAAGATCTGGTGACTGGTAACTGAAATTAGATAAATTCAGGCTATAAATAAGGTTCTGTTTTCCAGAGGGAGGATAGCCATCCCGCGGGCTGCTCCCCGAGCGCCCTGGTGCAGTTTCCACCACCGACGTGACGGTCCGTCGGGAAGCTGTGCTTCACAGTAGTGAATTCAGAGCAGGTGTCTCTTCTACAGGGTGTCACACTAAACAACCTGTCCTTTTAGTAGCTAGAACTTCAGTTACTGTTTTCCAATGGAGCCACTCAGACAATAAATACTGTGGTGGACGTTTTTGAATCTTCCTTCATATAAATCTCAGTAATTTTTAGAAAACTGACTGTCCAAAATAGTTAGTAACCTTTGAATTTCTCAGCATTTATTTTTAAGTGCCACACAGTCCATAAGTGTTCACTACTAGGAAGCACTTCATCCTCCAATACCACTATCTGCTAACAAAACTGAATTACTAGAGAAACTTTCAGTTTACCTTTTGACTTCCCTTCCCTTCCCTTCCCTTCCCTTCCCTTCCCTTCCCTTCCCTTCCCTTCCCTTCCCTTCCCTTCCCCCCCCTCCCCCTCCCTTCCCCCCCCTTCCCTTCCCTTCC